>SNQJ01S0025745.1:12348-25997 GCA_010110895.2 Picea sitchensis
TGGTTACATTTCTTAACTGTTCGGTCGGTCAACTCTAACTATCTATTCGACCAACTTTCCTAACCGACTACTGCAATTGACTTGGCTATTTGATTGGTGGTTCTAGTATACAGAGTCAACTAGCCTCTACAACACTTTCCTTATAGCTCCACACCTCCCTATATAAGCTCTTTATTGCCTCAACTAACTCTACAATATCTACCTTGATTTCATGTCCATTGGACCCTGGAATTATACTCTACAATAGACCCACACAATCTGCATTCATATCATCTATTATTCTTTTAATCAATACCTTTATACAACACTCTTTGCTTGAGTGTTCCCTTCCTCATCAACAATACCATGTTATTAAAGTTTGTCCCTTTTTTCCATTACTCATCTATTACACTTCCAAATGTTCCTTTATACCTCTGCATAGGAATCATCATGAAAATCAACACTCTTTCTGAACCAATACTCACTTTTGGCAAGTACCTCTAACATATGAAAATGTTTTTCCAAAATCGACATTATTTGGAAGATATTCATTTTGAACAATTGCATGGTTCACAACATCCAATTTCCCTTTTTCCTATAGATTTATACAAAACTAGATTCTTCCTCAGATAACTTAATCCTTTTTTCATGTTTTCCTATGAATTAGATTTCCAATGGATATACTCATGCCTTATTCTAATTTCTAAGATGAAAGATATGGATCTCTGAAATCAACAATTTCACCCCTTTTTTCACCTGTTTCACTGGTACAATAAATATCAAACCTATATTGTGTCACATGTAAAAAGAAATATGACAAGAATCAAGAAAATTTTAATATCAGACATTTATAGTATTCTTGATTTTGAATACACAAAAACTCTCAGATTAAATATCTAATGCTCGATCCAACTTTTACAACAATCTAGATTAATTCCTTTTGCATTTCCTTTAGACTTGGAATTTTTAATGAAAACTAGCTATGTCCCAAATAGAGAAAAACTAGAAAAAAAAAATCCCTTAAGACAAAGTTGTCTAGATTGATGAGTACGTAAAATGTTCACTAGATACAATTTTCTAGATTGGTGATCTAGGGCCCCTTTCCCTCCTCTAAAGTTTTCAAAACTCTCTAAAAAGTGACCGAGAATAGTGGATTTTTCCCTGCTTGAGCACTTCTACTCTAAATCCTTTAGAATTTCACTAGAATCCAAATTAGGTATCCTCATGCTTTCTTTTTGGACTCCCTATAAAAATCTCACCTTTATCTTGGCCTTAGTTTCTTAGCACAACTCAGATCTTCAAAAGTCACCAATTTACATTTTTTTAAATTGAAGTAGAATTGTTCCATGGACCTCACTGACAATTGTGGATCCCTCGTCATAGTATACATACCCCTTAAATTTCATATTAATTTTAGTTAAACGACTCCTAATATGGCTAAAACAAGTTTTTGACTCCAATTTTGTTTTTTGTAAATTGTTTATTTTATCCTTCCCTTTCCTCCTCATGTTTCTCTTGTTCTCTTCCTTTCTTTTCTTTTTCTTTTTCTCCTGTTATTTTCTTCCCTTTCTTCCCTCTTCGGAGATCATTGAAACCCTTCATGGAAATTAGGGATTTCCCTTGCATTGGTGATTGAAAATTTCCTTTGCATCAACGATTGAATATTTCCTTTGCATCAATGATTGATGATTCCTTCGCATCAATGATCAGATAATTCCTTACTTCGCATAATTTCACCAAACTATGATCATTGCATTGGCGATCAAAAAATTCCTTCGCTTCGACAATCGACAAATTCCTTCATATTGATGATTGGTGATTTTCTTTGCAATGATGAATTCCTTATTTCACAAAATTTTTACAAAATTCCAATCACTCTATTAGTGATTGGAGATTTTCTTTGCATTGGTGAATTTCTTCGAAATTTGAACACTCCATCAACAATCGATGATTTTCTTTTTACATCAATGAATTCCTTACTTCACTGAATTTTTCCAAACTCCAATTGCTCCATCAATGATTTTATTTCATTGGTTATCTACATGAATGTCACTTCTACATAAGATTTCTTCAAACCCCAAAACTTAGAATTTTTTAACTAAACCTTAGATGAATCTGCGTCATCGATCTCAAAATCAAATGTAATATGGACCATTGATTTATTAAACCCTATGCCATAACCCTTGCCTTACACCAACATGGACCCTTTACATTGCAATTGGCCTAGACTCATGGTATTCTAAATTGAAATATATTTTATACCATGGGACAAGTCCAAGTCATTTGAAATCTAAATGAAGAAGGACATTAATATTAAAATATGAACAATACAAGTTCATGAATGGAATCCTTTTCCAGAAGAATTATGTTGGTTTTGTTTTTACAATTTCTCCAAAAGAAAGATGCAATTTTTTAATTTTTTTTCTCCGAAAGATCTCCATGATGGGATAGCTAGAGGTAACTTCATTGGAGAAACCACTACTCACAAAATATTGATATTTGGTTATCGTTGGAACACTCTCTTCAATTATGCTCATACTTACATTTAAAAGTGCAAGATATGTCAACTAAGAACAAAAAGAGAGAAAAAAACATCCATACCATTGAAACCTATTTCAATTGAGATTCCTTTTTAGCAACGAGGGATTGGTATTATTGGGTAAATAAACCCACATTAATCTAAGAAACACACATATATATTGATTGCTATTGAACCTTTCACTAGGTGGGATAAAGTTGTGCCATTAACATGGGTTAACAAAACTGGAATAATTCAATTTCTTGAATAAAAATTGATTGCTAGGTTTAGTATTCCTCTGGTTATTTTATTTGACAATTCTTCGTATATTTATTCATCTTGGTTGTCTGAGTATTATTTATATAGAGGGATCATTCTTCATTATGCAACCAACTATTATTCACAAGGGAATAGAGAAGCTAAATCTACTAATAAAAATTTAATTCACATCTTGCAAAACAAAGTAGAAGAAAACCATAGGAATTGCTACAATACTTTACCCAATGCCTTGTGGGATGATATAGAAATACCATAAGAAGCATTGGAGCCATATTCATATTATCTGGTATATGGGTAGGATGCAATTTTACCAGCCAATATTTTCTTTCCTTCACTAAATCTTTCTCAATCTTCTAGAGGCCAACCTTACTCCCCTCTTCAAAATAGAATAGATACATTAGTTATGTTGGAATGGGAAAGGGAGATCTAAAAAAAATTGATTATCATCAACAAATCATTAAAAAATGGTATGAAAAACACAATCCTTTTAAAAATTTTAACATAGGTGACTCGATACTAAAATGGAACAGAGTTAATGAACCAAAATGGAAACATATAGTGTTTCAAAATTATGGTTCAATCTCTTTTAGATCAATGAAAATATAGGAGCTATCATATATAGGATGAAAATTTTAGAGGGTCATCTAGAACCTCTCCTTATTAATGGATATATCCTTAAGAGGTACGTCACCTAATTGTTTGAAAAGGAAATTATCATGTATATAATTAATTCTTAGTTTTCTTTAATGTTTTTGAGCCTGATTTTGGTTTTAGTTGTTTTTTATTTTTTATTAGTTGATATTGTTTTTTGGGTTTTGTTAATTCTAAAATCACCTTTTGGTTTTTCATTCTTTGTTTTTTAAATGTTGTGTGTTGAAATTTCATCATTTATCGTACATTTGAATCTTTCTTTTCTATTCATTTTTATTTTCCTATTTACTCAAAAGTAAAATGATTTAATTATGAGTTAAGATTGAGAGAAAAGGGTGTAACATATTTTCTCTTCTCAAAACTTTAGAGATATTCAATACATTTCTATTGAAGTAATTGGTTGAATCCATTGGAGAATACTTCATCATACTCATATTTAAATTAGTTGACTTGGAAAAAGATGGAGAGGATGACTAAAGGCACTTCACTTGAGAAGAACAATTTCAATATCAAACTATTATACTCATCTCTTTGATAATATATATCATCCTCTAAGCTAATAAAGCTATTATTCCACCCTCTTCTCTTCTATATGTATAGAAGAATAATAAAAAGAAGACGAGGGTTGAATAATACTTTTACCAACTATAATAAATGTGACTTCATAATGAATCATATTCAAAACCTTGAATTTCATTATCATTGAGAAAAGTGCACATACATATTTAGAGAAGTTGAATGTCCTTTAACGATTATACTACTCTAAACCATCTCAATCCCCCCCCTTTGGCTCTATCTAGATAGTGCCTATGACCTCCTCTCCTGGTGCCTCACCCCCCCACCTAGAGCTTTTTATGCATACACTTTTTGCCCTATCTTATTTATTTCAGGCCTACCAACTACACAACTTACCTCTCTCTTTCCACAACCCAAGTAAGAGATCATAAGAAGGTAAGTCAGAAGGAAAGCTTACACACATCTATGGATGTCTACCTAAAAGCAACAAGAGCAGAGCAGTCCTGAACAATTATTAATATTTGGAAGGCGACACAAATGTGGCTTGAGGGCTTGTTAAAGAAGGTGGCAAGGGAAGGGCGGGAAACTAAAGGCATTTTCTAGTCCCCCTTTCATCGGGGGATAAGTTATGAAACTCTCTATATTATCCAATTTTTATAAGCACTACCAAGAAACATGATATTAGAGGAGGTTTTTGTGAAGGTGGTTGTTAGATTTTTTTTGCATAAATAGGGCCTTGGTGCACAATTTTTTCTTAGTTTCACCAATGTATTTAACATATAAACATGAAAACGTTGCATGACTCTTTTGTTCAAAATTAATAACAACAGAAAAAATATGCGCTGCTTCACTTTAGTCTTGTCATGCAAGTGCTCTACTTTGGTCTACAGACTAGTGTTCCATGAAAATTCCACACTAAAGGGGGAAATCTTAGAAAAGTACATCAATGCTCCACTTTGCTCTCAACATATTAGTGATCCACTTTGGTCTCAACATACTAGTGCTCCACTTTGGTCATGGAGAAATGACACTCCAAATTGGTCATGGTGTATTGGTCATCGATGATCAATGTGCACTAGAGAGTCAATAATCCAAAATGAGATTGATGCTCCATTTTTTCCTTAGAGAAGTGGTCGTCCACTTTTTCCTTGAGAAATGGTGCTCAAATTTGACATTGGAGCATTCATGATTTATTTGTTTTTGGAGCACCAATGCTCCACTTCATTCTTGGAGCATCGATGCTCCATTTTAATTTAGGTACAATATTTTGAATCAAACAATCCTAAATATCATTCTTTTATAAGTTCATGCAATTTCCCTAATATGTGTTGTGCTCCAATTTGGTCTTGGAGCATTGGTGCTTGACTTTGTTGTTAGCGTACCAATGCTACAATTCCGTCCAGTTTCATAGTAGTGTGCCATATGATTGATAGTAAATTTATATACCACATTTTGCAGGACTAAATCTTATTTCATTTAATCTTCAATCCAGAGTTTGTAAACTTGCGATATTTCATGCACTATATGTGTCGGCTACAAATTCTTAACTTTCATTAGTTTGTCTAATATGCTTCTACAAAAAGGAAATTATATCACCACTCTTCATTAATCCAAAGCTCAATCACTCTTGGAAATGATCCATATACTTGAGCAGTTGATCATGTTGATGGGAATCCTATTTTCATTGGGAAAATCCTTCCATGAGTTAGGAAATCCCTTTTTCTATAGATCACAACTCTCGTTGTTGGAAACTTTGATAAAAACTAATCTACACATTGAAAATGCTATTGCAGAAAATTAAAACACATTTGAATAAATTGTAAAGAAAATAAAGATGCATAAATAAATAAACTCATAAAATGAAATATTACCAAACTATACAATTCTTTTCTCTAATGGAGTGAGCTCTTCCTTCCAGAACAGGGCATCGAATTAAAACTACAGCAACATAACTCAAACCAAATCACACACCACCAAGAAACTATGAAAACTAATATTGTATCAAGATAACAAGAAATTGTATTTGATGCCATCATAATTTAGACTTGTGATCTAGGAGTCCTCCATTTGGAATGGAGATGGCACTCTCTTTTATACATAAGCTTGTTTGAAACAAATATCTAAATATAGATCCACTTGAGGATACGATATTCTCAAATGGTTACAACAAATATCTAAATACAGATCCACTTGAGAATATCCTCAAGTGGTCAAAACAAATATCTAAATATATATCCACTTGAGGATATAATATTCTCAAGTGATTACAAAAATTCATAATTAGTTCCAAGATTCATGCTAACTCTCCACATATTTTGGAATGCCACTACTTGTGAAATTCAAAATAAGTCATGTTGGCTACAATAACTTGCTCAAAATATGTTTAAAATATTTAATAATGGTGTTGGGATCCCAAGATCCACGATATATACATGGGATATCTTTAAATCTATAATAAAAATGGATATGCACAAGTGGTCACATATAAATCTACTTTCCAATAATTAAAACCATGAAATATATGTTTTGTTGTCTTCTCCAAGTGGCTACATGATTGGTGGTGGTAGATTCCCTCTTTTGTNCTCTCAACATATTAGTGATCCACTTTGGTCTCAACATACTAGTGCTCCACTTTGGTCATGGAGAAATGACACTCCAAATTGGTCATGGTGTATTGGTCATCGATGATCAATGTGCACTAGAGAGTCAATAATCCAAAATGAGATTGATGCTCCATTTTTTCCTTAGAGAAGTGGTCGTCCACTTTTTCCTTGAGAAATGGTGCTCAAATTTGACATTGGAGCATTCATGATTTATTTGTTTTTGGAGCACCAATGCTCCACTTCATTCTTGGAGCATCGATGCTCCATTTTAATTTAGGTACAATATTTTGAATCAAACAATCCTAAATATCATTCTTTTATAAGTTCATGCAATTTCCCTAATATGTGTTGTGCTCCAATTTGGTCTTGGAGCATTGGTGCTTGACTTTGTTGTTAGCGTACCAATGCTACAATTCCGTCCAGTTTCATAGTAGTGTGCCATATGATTGATAGTAAATTTATATACCACATTTTGCAGGACTAAATCTTATTTCATTTAATCTTCAATCCAGAGTTTGTAAACTTGCGATATTTCATGCACTATATGTGTCGGCTACAAATTCTTAACTTTCATTAGTTTGTCTAATATGCTTCTACAAAAAGGAAATTATATCACCACTCTTCATTAATCCAAAGCTCAATCACTCTTGGAAATGATCCATATACTTGAGCAGTTGATCATGTTGATGGGAATCCTATTTTCATTGGGAAAATCCTTCCATGAGTTAGGAAATCCCTTTTTCTATAGATCACAACTCTCGTTGTTGGAAACTTTGATAAAAACTAATCTACACATTGAAAATGCTATTGCAGAAAATTAAAACACATTTGAATAAATTGTAAAGAAAATAAAGATGCATAAATAAATAAACTCATAAAATGAAATATTACCAAACTATACAATTCTTTTCTCTAATGGAGTGAGCTCTTCCTTCCAGAACAGGGCATCGAATTAAAACTACAGCAACATAACTCAAACCAAATCACACACCACCAAGAAACTATGAAAACTAATATTGTATCAAGATAACAAGAAATTGTATTTGATGCCATCATAATTTAGACTTGTGATCTAGGAGTCCTCCATTTGGAATGGAGATGGCACTCTCTTTTATACATAAGCTTGTTTGAAACAAATATCTAAATATAGATCCACTTGAGGATACGATATTCTCAAATGGTTACAACAAATATCTAAATACAGATCCACTTGAGAATATCCTCAAGTGGTCAAAACAAATATCTAAATATATATCCACTTGAGGATATAATATTCTCAAGTGATTACAAAAATTCATAATTAGTTCCAAGATTCATGCTAACTCTCCACATATTTTGGAATGCCACTACTTGTGAAATTCAAAATAAGTCATGTTGGCTACAATAACTTGCTCAAAATATGTTTAAAATATTTAATAATGGTGTTGGGATCCCAAGATCCACGATATATACATGGGATATCTTTAAATCTATAATAAAAATGGATATGCACAAGTGGTCACATATAAATCTACTTTCCAATAATTAAAACCATGAAATATATGTTTTGTTGTCTTCTCCAAGTGGCTACATGATTGGTGGTGGTAGATTCCCTCTTTTGTGGCATGTTAAATCTTCAATGCATGGATATACAAATGCTCTACACCTTTAATTCAAATTTTCTTCAACCTTGTAGCTTGTGGACCCATTCCTATAACAACTTGTTGACACATGAGCCATTATTTCAAAACTGAATACATAATACACTAATCCGTCGTAATGTTAATCATAATTCAATGAAAATACTAAAAAATGTAATGGAAAATAATTTCAGCCTAGACCTCTCATATGAGCATAAAAATGGGCTAATATAAGTTTAATGGTAAATGGAAAGGGATTAAAAATAAAGAAAAGTAGATTTCAATAGATTGTAATTTTTTTATGCATCCATGATCCTATTCCTAATTATCTTATAGGTTAATACAATTTGTCTAGAAATGAATTATACTCCACTTTGTTCTTGAATCACCGATGCTTCTCTTTGGTCTTGAAGAGCTAGTGCTCCACATTAGTTTAGGTGCACCAAACAACACTAGTTCCAATTTGGTTTACATGCAAAAATTGTCAAGAATTTGGTCTTGGAGCATTGGATGTGTTTGTGTTTTAGGAAGCATCATTTATCCTACTACATTGATGAACTAATGAATACTAGTTATTTTTTAAACTTTTTAAAGCATGCAAGAAGAGCT
Organism: Picea sitchensis; assembly: GCA_010110895.2. Taxonomy (NCBI): domain Eukaryota; kingdom Viridiplantae; phylum Streptophyta; class Pinopsida; order Pinales; family Pinaceae; genus Picea; species Picea sitchensis. The sequence continues at coordinate 21,123 of SNQJ01S0025745.1, forward strand.
AAAAGATGATTCTTTGAAAATGGGAAAGGCTAGGTTTTGTTTCATTTCTACATTTAACATGAGCATAGAGGAATAGGAAGAGGAAGGGGAAGTTTGTTTCGTTATTTCATTCCTCTCCATTCCATATTTTATCCTTTTTTTTTAGGGTTTAAAAATAGTTTTTATGGAATATTTTCTATTGCATGGATAATAATGTAATATTTACTATTTTCAAGTGACATGACCTAATGACTAATAATTTGTATGATTATCTATTATTTTTTCCATTTATTACTATTGCTTTGCATATGTTAACTATATTTTCTACTTTTTATCATTTTATTGTGGTGGTTTTAAGGCTTTACATAGATTTTAAAGGTTATTTAAATTTTTCTTAGGGTTTTATAACAAGCATGTATAATAAGGGGATATTTTGGCCAAGAAAGTGGTGCATTTTTTTGCAACATGGACGCAAGTTTGAAGGGCGTTATGTCTCCCCGTATTTTCTGGTTCACATGAATTTTTTTACTTGCACAATGCTTCACTTTAATGTTATTTTTTTTTCCAGGTTACAAAGCCTGAGTAAAACCCCATATTACTTATGTCATTTCAAGGATGGTACATAGGGTAAACCCTAGAATTTTCAAGGCACAAGGCTAGTAAAAAACAAGACTCAAAGCCATTAAAACAATACACTCATTATGATATCAACATGTCACTTACGGGAATTGAGCCTATGTGGGGAGGATACAAATAATTCTTCCCAACCACCTGAGCTAAACCAAATCGACATTCACTCTACTATTCTACATGCATTGGTGCTGAAATTTGGGATTGGACCATCAATGCTTCACTTTCGATTTGAAATATCAATGATACACTTTTCCCTTGGAGCATTGATACTCAAGTTTGTCCTAAATTCATAAAATCAATTACATATTCATTAAATTCATTCAATCAATATCAAAAAATTATAAAAATAGTAAATATATAACAAATTTGTACAATTACTAAAAAATATATTTACTAATTAAGAATCAATAATTTATTAATTATGTCATACACAATATTTTAAACATGATTTGTTTTGTGATTTGTTTCCATTTTGGATCATTGATGCTTCATGCCTATTTTGGAGCAATGATACTTCATACCTATTTTGGAGTGTCGATTCCTTATTTGAAATTATTTGAGACAAATAGTGATCCACTTTGGCCTTGAATAAATGACTTCAATTTTGATGTTGGGGCATCAATACTCCAATTTGGCCTTGGAGAATTACTACTCTATTTCAGTGTCAGAGAATCGATGTTCCATTTTGGTCTTGGAGCACAGGTGCTTCATATATATTTTAGAGAACCATAGCTCCAAGTTCCCTATTAATGGGATTTTTCTCATACCATTGTTGCATTAGCACCCCATATTTCTATTGGCTCACAAAAAAATATTTGCAGAAACATCTATCCATTTGGCCAAAAGCTCTATGAAATATTCTCAAAAACCTTTGAGAAAACATCCACTAAAAGTTTTGTAAACACCTTTGGTATAGATTTTGGAGGTTATAGATGTTTTCTTGAAAAAATTGTCCCATAAATTAACACTAAAACCCTTCACTCAAAACCTATTTCCTTGTAGTCAAAATATTTTTGTTTAGATTCTCTCTTATCACACATCCTTACAACTCTCTCTTGTGTAAAATTGCTAATAAGATCTTATTCCAATAGGATATAATGCAACAACAAACATTTGAATAATTGAAGAATAAAATGTGTCCCATACTAGTCCTACAACTACCAACTAGTTTACATTATCCATGTTTTGAAATATAGATAGACATGTTAGGGTACACTTTCACACAATTATTTCAAAACATGAACACGCGATCACATATCACTTTAATTCTCTCACTAACACCATAAAAAAATTATTCTCTCCATGATTGAGATTCTTATGTAATCATCCAAATTGGTGACAAACCATTAAACAAGGAAATCATCATATATTTGGGAAGGAGGTTGTTGCATCAAGAGGTTCTTTATATGACTGAGTATGAGGGAGGTGTGTAATTCCTTCTATGCACACATGGACTTGACATGTGGCATTTAAAAAAATTATTGATAACAAAAAAAATATTTTCATGTCGGTCAAAAATAAAATATTTTAATTTCAACCTGAACTAAAATATTTCAATGTCAACTTTATATAGAGATAAAAAGATAGATAGATATTCCATAAAGAAATTGAAATTTTAAAATTTATTATGGTTAAAAATTTTCAATGGTGTGCTCCCAGTATGAAGGAGATGTATAATTTCTTTTGTGCTCAACATGGAGTTGACATGTAGCGCACGTGCATGCACACACACACACATAGAGACAAAGACTAAACATATTTCCATATTAAATTTGGATCTATCTATCATGGTAGAGATGGACAAGTCCCTCAAGGTAAAAACCTTTTCAAGATTGAAAAAACTTCAGGAAATATTTGCATACTAAGGGATTTGATCCCTTTTGGTGCATGATAGATCTAGGGTTAAGATGGATCTATGGTGGTTATGCATTTCAACCATAGACCTTTATAGTTTGTGTAGACACCGAGAAATTTGTAAAGAACATGTTAATCAAGGTGGATGACCTATGTCAAGGGTGGTAGGTGTGGGGCGGAATCTAGTCAATCCCAGAGGAAATAAAATTGTTTATTATGCATATGGAGTTGGGAATGTATCCAACAATATTTTTGAGGCATAATTGTTGTGGAAAGGCTTGGATATTGCAAAGGAAGAGAGTCTCAAAACACTAATTTTCCTAGGAGACTCAATGTTGGTGACCAGAGCCATGATTGGTAAATTAGATCCAGGGAGTAATGCCTTGAGCATACTAATCTCTAGGATCCATAAAACTCTCTCAAATTTTGACAAAGTTTCCTTCATCCACATTAAAAGGGAACTCAATGTAGTCACAGACCACTAGGGTAAGGTGGATTTCTTCCTAATTCTAGGGTCAGTTATAAAAAATGAGATGCATGAATTCACTCGCATACGATAGTGGATAAAAAATTATTTAACCAACATTCAATGCAAAGTAATAACAGGACACGTCACGAGATGAATGGAAAGTGGGAAGCGATTCTTGAACATTTGAAATTCTTATATTGTGGAATTGGTATTCAATGTTGCATGTGTGATTTACCATTGAAACATGGGAGTTTATTAGTCATGGTGTTCCTTGGATGCAACGGATTTATTGTGGTGGATTTTCTCTCCTGGGCACTGAAGGAATGGTTTGGAGTGATGGGAAATGTGTTAAATAAATGGATTTGGTGTGGGTTATGTGCGTTCCCTAGCAGACACAAGCCCTCACAGGTGGAAAATTTCGGTGGATTTATATCTCCACTGTTGGTATTTTCTTTAATATAGAACAAGAAACCCATGGTTCTCTAGTTACTTTTTCCTGTGTTAGACTTTGGTGATGGTTTTTATGGTTCTTATTTGCTTAACCAGAATAGTATATGTCATTTTCTACTAGTCTTGTTTAAAATTGGAATCATAAACCTTTGTTTGGGGGTTTTGTTGTCTAGTTTCTCTTTAAATGGTTTGGTGCAAAGTTGTAACATCCCCATTTTTAATCCCCAAATTAGCAATGTGTATTGTAAATATGATGTATGGCCAGGGGCCAAGCGATGTAATATGTAAATAATGTATATTGAATATATTAAATAAAATATGTATCACCGGCTACAAATGGAAACAAATGGAGATTTTGGGGCTTAGTATCCACAAGAGAGAGAGAATAGATCCAAAGGGGAGAGCTTACCCATATCTATTAAACCCAAACCATATTTTCTAAATTATACTTACTTTGAACCTTTTGTTTTTCTGTTGAGTGTTATATAGCCTAATCATGCAATTCATGTGAGAAGGTGGGTGTCGGAAGTCACATACCATAGCTATTGAGAGTATGGGGGTTTAGTAAAATCAACCTTGGGAAGAGTGAGACCCAAGGAAGCATGGGAGAAGAAGGAAATTCATATGGGGAAAGAAAACAATTTTTACAGGCATATTGTTTTGCATGACAAGAGAGTTATGAGTGTATAATATTGAAGAAAACTATAGTGGGAATGTGCAACAATGGCTTGGACTAGTAATATCGTGGGAGGAGAGGTTGTAGGCTTGAGAGTAATATTATGCTTAATAAATTGTCAAGACAAACAAGTGTTTTGTTGCTGTGAGAAATTCTTGTTGTAGTTGTAGATTCATGGAGTCTAGACAGAGAGATTTTATGTCCAAATTGTGATGGATCCCTAAAGGGGAGTGGGAAGCCTTGAGTGACTGTGAACAGTGAAGGGGATCCCATTCTTGGGTTATGCAGGTTGTGGGGAAGAGATATGGTGGACTAGAATTAGTTGTAGGAATTAACTATTGAGAAGGGGAAATTAGCCAACCTTAGGGACCACTGTCTCTTGTGGATTCATAGCCCCAACTTGGGGGTGACTTTCTATTGAGAATTGGAACAACAATTCTATGGTTGGGAGGAACATTCATCCTCTGTAGCGGGTTGCATATTTACTAAGACAAATGTTATTATTTGTTGTTTTATTCATGTTAAATGTTAAGATAATTGTTGTGCATTTTACTCTGATTTATTTTGTTCTTTTTACTTGCTATGAGTAGAATAATGTGTTTGAATCTCTATTTATGTGGTTGGATGTTGATGTATGTGTTTAGTTGTTGTTGTGCACATTTAAAGTAATTGCATTTACGTTTTTAATTAACATGGACAACTGCATGGGATTGAATGTCATGTTGTATTTTATTTTTGCATCCAAAATTGGTATTAGAATTGTATTAGGTTTTTTTAGCTGTAGTGTGACCCAACATGGGGTTGGGTGCATTAC
>SNQJ01S0025745.1:53156-89635 GCA_010110895.2 Picea sitchensis
TATATATATATATATATATATATGACTTGATATTTTTACTTTTATATAATGATGTCTATGATGTTAGTACCAATATCATAAGAAAAATTATGATCCCCATCCATATAAAAGTCAAAATAATATATGTAATATCATGATATATCGACGAAAATCCATTATACAAGTCAATTGATTCAAATATATCATGCATTTGGATCATCATAAAAACTATTATACATCCATAGTAACATGGGGATTGTAATGATCATTGAAGCCCTCGTGAGAAATGCCACTAGCTACCACTGTCGCCACCATAACTACCATCATCATCATCATCATCATCATATCGCCATCATCATCATCATCACTAATTAGATTTGATCCTGACTCATCATATTATAGATCATCATTAGTCAAATCATTAGCTCCAATGACTTGAAAATTAAACAAACATTCAATATTAAAGTTAGGATTAAGTTCAATCCATAATGCATGTTTGTTGGTATATTGCTAATATTATATCATACAAAAGTGCAACCAAGTATAAGGAAATGGAAACTAATATGTTCTCGTGCACCAATATGACCACACAAGAAAGTGCAAAAAGACAGAAGTAAATGACAACTGCATTAGGAGATATATACAAAAATAGTTCCAGAAGTGTTAGGTTTGTCTTTATGAAGGAGATGGATGTAGTGGCATTTTTTAAATATTATTTTGGAGATAGAACAATAGATTAATAATAGGGGATGATTGTAGTTTCACCATGTATCTATAATAGTTAAGCTAAGTCAAATTAATAAACACATTTGGATGTGTTTTTGATCGAACCTTATCAATGAATTTTATGGGGAACAAAAAAAATTAAAAAAATAAAAGTAATCAAACTCTAAAGTATCAACTAGGATGAAGCTCCCAAAACACATTGAGAGGCAATCCCTACTAGGGAGCTAGAACAATACCTAGAAATCTAAGTGGAATAGAAAAGGGTTTGATTATGAGTCCCATGATGAGTGTGGAAAAAATCCCTACTCATGTGTTACCGATTGGAGACAGTGGAAAACTGAATGTCGACCACCCTACAAATCACCCACAACCAATTTTCAGGAAGATTTGACAAACAACTCATTCTCCATGCCAGTGTTCTCATGGAATGACACTTCATATGATAATAAGTGGATGAAATAGTATATTGCATTCATTGAGCTAATATTGCACTCAACTTGGCAATAGACTACGATGAAAATCTGAGAAAACATCAAGATCAATGTTGGTGGCTATTTGTCACAAGGGTTCGCAAAAACCCTTTAACTTGATGGTTGTGGATCGAGCAATAGAAAATTAGTTAAAGTACCTAGAATTAAAAACACTAGATGTATTAACATACATTAAACCCTAGTTCATACAAGAAATAAAATCAAAATTCATAAAAGGAATCCTTCTTGACATGAACAAGGAAGTAAAGAATGTGAAATTTCCCATTAAACCAATAAAAAGGAAAAGTAACAACATATGATGGGTGAGCTTGTTGAAGCAAAATGGCCTTCAAATCCCCTCCTTAGTTCAATGGGTGCTTAGATTCCTTGGTGTGGTTCCAAATCCAACCTTATTTTAAAAATAAGGTAAATTGACTAGAATATCAAATCGAGAGAAAGAGGTCCTTAAGATCCTAGTGTAATTCCAGTAGTGTAATTTCACTTAGATGGATAGATATGAATGAGTGGCCTCAAATGATTTCTTATATTTGTATGGTGGAGAACCCTCCCTACATGGTATTCCTTATAGTGGTTAAACATGACTAGATCAAAGGTTGAAAATACAATTAGGGTTTAAGATAGTCCACATGTAAATATCATCCCATCATGATAGTTGGAAAATAGTTAAAAATATTAAATTTTAGGTGTAGCGCAGTTTTTTGGGGTTTATCTACACTATTTGCATGCACTTAATGAGCCAATACTTTTGTTAGCCAATTTTAGTCAACTTCAGGGGGTTTACTTGGCCGATTCTAGCAATTTTGAGGTCATATGATAGTGGAGTGGAGCTAAGGATGAGGGTTATGCATGCCAAAGTGATGTATTCAAGTATAATTGTTGGAAATGACACAAGTGAGAAATTTTAAGGTGATAATAGATTACCCCCTGATATATGAGGTTGGGAGAAAATCGTATGAACAAAATTCATCATAGTTTCTTTTCTTAAGAAAAGGGGGGACCAAGGATGGAGTGGAGTGTCCAAAGAAGGAGAACACCCCATAGAAGAGTGAAGGAGAACCACTTGTCAAAAAAAAATCAAAGAGGTGAGGTGTGTAGAGTATCTCAGTAGGGTTTACATGCGTATACCCATGTTTGTTGATGTGTCTCCAAATAATAATATAGTGAGGGACCATGGCATAAATAGTCTAGGCTAATGAGACAAAATGGTGTCACAACATAATACAAGATGTGATCATGGAAAAGGGGTTTTATATCATACTACAATTATATTAGTAATCCTATGTACAATCATGGAATCAAGAGAATAGGACAAACATAGAAGCATAGTGAAGAATACAAATGATATGAATATGCATGAATTGATTCCCCCTTGAGGGGAAAGAAACAACCAGAGAATCCCTATTGAAAAAGAAGGGGTTCTAAGTTGGAGGCTCTAATTAATTTTATATAGATCCCATCAAATCCAACTACAATTGAATTTGAATCACTGGAAAACATGTAAAAATATGAATGGTGTATGAGATGGAGTTGAGCATGTGAGATACTACCAAGTCTAAGAGAAATGAGGACTCTCTCATATTTGTCTCAAGTAACCCATTAATAAGAAAAATGGGACCAAGGTACACAATATAGTAAAACTAACCCATAGAATCAAGGTGTTGGTGTCGATAGGGGAAATTCTATTAGCACCTAGGTATAAGAGGAACCCCCAAGGACCAACATCTAACGTGTAGAAATTGTATATATATCTTTGGAAATAAATGTTATAGCAGGAACCTGTGGGATATATATGAAGGGAAACTCCCTCCTAAGGGATTATACAATGCACACATGTTTGGGAATCTGTTACAATCAACTATACCACTAAACCATCAAGTGTAAGAATATCAACGATGTGATAATGAGCTGAAGTAGAGAACGTGAGAAACAACCAAGTCAAGGATCAATGGGGATTATCCTCACTTTTCTTGAATTAACTCATCAATGAGGAAAATGGGCCCAAGGTACACCATCATCTAAACCAAACCCATAGAATACAAGTGTTGAAGTCTATAGGGGGAGGCCCATTGGAGTCAAGGGATAAGGAAATCCTTGAAAACCAATATCAAGTAGAAAGCATAGGATAATTAAAAAAACTTGACACAAATGTATAATGGGAAGGAATAAATAGATGGAATCATGACTTCCCTAGTTTAGAGAATGAATATAAGGTTAACTTGGAAATGACTGAAATAATTACATGAGGGATGATCGATTTCTAGGCAAGAGTTTGTTCAATAAAAAATCATTAAATGGAGGCCAAAAATTAAAAAATATGGATGTGAAAAACTTATGGAGATAAGGGTGAACTATAGCAAGATGTAGGTGGAACTAAACAGACTCCATGGAATAGAAGGGTGACTCATCGTAGATTCTATGACAAGGGAAACAAAGGGATGCTCCCAACAAAGTAACATGTACCAAGGAAGCACAAGTGACATCTGGTATTTCCAAAAGGGTACTAGGGGGGTGGAAAATAATCATCAATGGTTGATGGTCCCATCAAAAAATCTATCCAATGTGTCAAGAGATACAATGTCCAAATATAATCTCAAGGGTAAAGCAGGTGGGAAAATATGGGGGCTACAAGGAGACAAATTCCCCAGTGAGAAACTAGATGAATGTAATGTTGGAGGTGAAAACTAAGAAAGGAATTAATGAGGGGAAGGGGAATGAGTGGTAATATCCTCAAGGGTTGGTGAATAGAAGTGAAAAAATGAAGACTCGTCTCTTTGTGAATGAAGTGAAGGGATTATGAGACATGATAACTCAATAAATTTTATATCAACCAATAATGGATTCTATATGTCAAGGTTGTAAACACGATGAGGAAGGATATATGAGGATTAAATATGTGATGTAGACTATATGGACTCCCAATCTTAGGGAGAATGTGACTACATGGGTGATAAAATGTAATAAGGGTCACGAATTTTATGTAACCCTTGGGGTCAAGGTATTACCGCTAGGAATGGATGAATGAAAAGGTGGTTGGGATAAACTACTTTCCAAGGCAGGGTGAATCCTATGGAAAATTCAAAGGGTGGAGAAAGATAAAATGTAATATTTGTTATCGCACAAGTCGCATCTTGACCCAAACCAAAACAAAGTGACAACAAAGGGAGAAAATACCCATTGTCACCTTAGATAGGTATTCCCATCACTTTAGAGATGAAGTGATCACCTCAAGTGAGGAATCTTGGTGACCCTTGGGGGAATGAGATGGAAAATGAAGAGATGATGAAGAGCCCCCTTATAGGTCAATTATGGAAGGTAATAAGGGCTTGAAATGAGTCTCGTAGATGGTAGGATATGTTCCACTGTATAGAATACTTTCCAAGGAGTGATGGTGCCTGCCTGAGACACAAGGAAAACATCAATACAAGCCCAATAATACGTTGGACAAGCAAGTTAATATTTTTGTCCCTAATTGCAAAAATGATAATAAGAGTTGCAAATAAAATTTCTAAAAGTCTAGTTAGGATTGCAAGAGATAAGCTAGCAATGACTAGTTTAACTCAAGTTTGAAAAAACAAGACTTTAGCATGAAACAAGGCTATCAGAAATTAGTATTGCAGAGATGTAATTGCAACATTATGTTTGTAGCAAACAAGTTGTTACAGAAAATATATCAACCACCAAAACTTGCCAACAATCCACCCAAAAATTGCATCGAGACTAGTAGAGGATAGGGGGGAACTTTTAGCAAGTTTTGACAATTGGTTTGTCAGTTATTAAGAGATTAATATTAGGGTTTCTTCATCCCTAATGGCTATATATGAAATGTTATAATATCAGCAAGAATTACTTAGAAAAAATAGACGCCCGAGTGACTCAACCAAGCATATAGAGCATAGAATTGATTCCAAATTAGACAATCTCAAAATCCCAAGTTTTCACGTTAACCACTGCAAGATTTTATTTCTCCAATGCAATTAGATTTAGTGCCTTTAGCTATTGGGTTATGGATTCAAACAAATAAATATAAAACAATGCTATCTCCTTGGGGGTGTAAACCATTTTACTCCCCAAGGCAAGCAAGGTTAACAGGGAAGTGCTAGGAGGGTGTAAACCCTTTTGCTTCTACTAGTAAAACCTCAAGCAACAAATTATTTCAAGATAAAAAAGATAGATATGGTGCGGTTGTAAATCCTTATACTCCCCAAGAAATTCTAGAAAATCACTCTTGTCACCAAGCAATCAAACAACAACAAGATAATTTCCTTACCTAGTCCAAGAAACAACAAGATAAACCTTCTCTTACCAAGATAATCCACCAAAAATGCAAGAAACTAGCTCCAAGAGAGGTAGTGCACTACTTGTTCCAACAATAGCCAAGATAAACCATAACAAGAGCACAAGATATAGAGATTTCCAAAAGAGGGCACAAATTTCAGCTAGGATACTTTTTACAAGACGGAGAGTTATATCAAAATGAGATACAAATGATCTGTATTTATACAAAATGTTATAAACATAGTTTGTCCACATAATTTAGAGTAAACCACAAGATAAGGGGTCAAAATCCCTAATATTTCCCCTTTACAAAATAATATTATTTAATTCATACTTTTGCACATGAAAGAAACTCTAAAAGGAAAGATGTCACCCCTTTAGGGAAACCTTTAGGACGTTTTTGGAAAGTCATTGAGAATTGGAGAAGGGAAACGTACTAGGACCTATCTCCACTAAATCAAGGTGCCAATCCTTATCAAAGTGCCTATTATAAGAAAAATATGTCCGTAGGGACAGATTCGACCTATCCGGCTGTGAAGTTGATTAGAGCCTCTTTGATAGCTCAGCACGAGGTAGAGACTACCTGCACCTCAAGTGGTCCTTTATCTGAGGTGGTCAAGAAGGGGAAAAAGAAATGTGAAAGACTTGCAAGAAGTCGTTCTCAAGACCACCCACCCTGGGTGTTATCCTTCCTTAGCTTCCTGGATGGCCAAAATGGCCTAGGGGATGAAAATTATGGACAATGGGATGAAAATGAGCTTGCTGATTTTTAGGACAGCGAACTAAATAAAGAGGACAACAAGTTGTTCACTTCCTTAAAGCGTTGGAAACTATCCCAGAATGGGTCACCGGGATAAACCGATATCCTGGGTAATTAACCAATGAATGTCTTGAGTAAAAGGGTGTGAAAAAAGGGTGAAAAGGGGGCTTAAAAGCTACATCCAAGTACTTTTAAATGGCTGTAAATTGCGAACAGCAAGTTGTTTGAAGCATTCAACGAAGGGAAACAAGCTCAGAAAGGCTTGATACCCCCAAGGTGACCCGCGAAGTGACCTCGGAAGGTTGTTAAATCAAAAGTGGGTTGTAAAAGTGGATGAACAACCTTGTAACAAGCTGTTACAGATATGATATAAGGGAAAGTATTCAGAACTTCAAATTTGGTTCATGAGTGAAAAGGTGGAGTGACGAAAGGTTGACTTTAAAAGTATTTTATTTGTCATTTTTTGTTTTTAACACATGCCTTGGCCACCATGCTATTTTGAAGGTTATCCCGATCAGGCAAACACATCCCGAAACTATGCCAACCAGTATAAGAAGAGTAGTCCTAGAAGACCACGGTGGTTAGGTTGAAGAGTGTCCCATGCAGTTCAAAGAAGTAGGGATTAGCCACTTCTTGTCACTAGTGTTTTTTGGCTCTTAAAGCCGCTTAGATGGAGGAAGGATACCTATGAAAAGGAAGAGGCTCAAGACCCCCCTAAAGAGGGTTTTTGCTGAGCTTACCCAAGAAGAGTAGTATTCCAACCTAGCTAAGCTAATCAACTCCTTAACCATGTGGTACTAAGGAAAGACCACTCAACTTGTACTAACTAGACAACTTTCGAGGGGATCTTGATGAAGACTCCCTAGCTTTGATTCTTAATATTCTATGAAATTGAAATTGCATAAAATGAAATACCAGGCCATCCATGTGGCAAGGTCACGTCTTGCTTTCAAAATCGTGCCTCCTGGTTACTGAATTTGAAATATATTTAAAACTATATACATAAAACAAGTAAATAGATAGGTGACATATATGTCACAGCTAGATAATATGTATATGTAAATATCTAAATAATATAAGTTTTTTGTTTTATGTGTATGGGGTGGACCCCTGAATTGTTTTCAAGTTTTTTGTGCAGCGTTTTGCATGTATTTAGTTTGTTGATTTTCCATGGGCCCTTTTTGGGGAAGCCACCTGTAGATTAGTGAGGGAAAAGTGATACAATGAAAATATAGCAAGATTAGATAATTACAACATGACAATTACAGCATTCAACCCAAAGGAATGGGTTGAGGCTCTTTGCAAACGACAAAGTTGCCATATGCATGAAAGCCCCAATTAACTCCTTGTATGGGGATTGGTAATTTAGTGTTTCAAATATAAAAGGTGTGATGGTTATCTACACAAGTATTAACCAGATTTTTTACATGAATTCACAAGTGAACCATTCAAAATACCTACACAAATCAAACATATAAACATTTGTATGTGTATCAGAAATTTTTGGAGTGATTGTAACTGATAATTAAAGTGTATATGAGAGTGATTGGATAAGATTTACCAATTGAAATGTGTGTTTTTCTTCGCTGCCCTGCTGGCTCCTTTGCCTCAAACAGGTCTCTAGGTGGTCCCCAACCGCTTAAGAGAAGCAGAGTGGGTGATCGGTTGTATCCTTGCAGGCAAACAAAGAAATTTTAGTATTTATGCATGGAAAAACTCAAATAAACATAACAGAAATTTAGACATAAGAAGYATATAACAGCCAACTAAGATGGTTGTCCCGTGGGGGGAAATTGACCAAAATGATTGATTTTCCTGTTTGGGACAGCAAGGTTAATGGTAAGAACACATAACAGAAATATACATTAATGAAAAGATAAAGCAAACAAGTATGGACAACCAGCTAAGAGGTCTATTTAAGGGTTCTCCTAAGGGGCCCTAGGACTCCCAGCCACTAGCTAAGGCTGAAAACAATTGAATACTTCAGAAAATCTGCACTAAAACACATTAAACAAATTAATTCAAGTTGTTAGAAGATGAAAGTAAGCAGGTTCAACCCAAGGAATAAACAACAAACACCTAGCTAACCAATCCCCCCTGGAGATTGCTAACATAACAAGCATTTACCCCTACCCATCAACCCTTAACCAACAAGTGACACATCCAACAACTAAAATTCAACAAGTATCACACACACAAAGAGTCTTGTAAATTTCAGCAAAGCTTTGTTACTATATTCATCCTCCTTTTTTACAATGCCAACCCTCTTATTTATATAGGAGAGGTGAAGACTTAGGGTTAGGTCACAAGACACTTGTCACTTTTAGAAAAGTGACAAGTGGACCAACCCTAAAGTACTTTTGTCTTTTTACAAAAAGTAACCTTATCCAACAAGGGAACCTTATCCAAAAAGGGAATCAAATCAGATTTGACTTTACCCTTCAATTACATAGTAATACATGCCAAAAGTAAATCATGCGAGAGTTCATATTACAAAAAGTCATTTTTCATAAAATGACAAAACTTGATATGCCACATCACCATTTTCCTTGGGATTTGTGCCATCCCAAAGGTTCTTTGACTGCTGTCATGTTTTGCAGCTATAGGCGAAGTGTTTAAGGACAATATTCAGCCATCCATGGCTGTCAAATTCACCGGAATGAAGCCCCAAGGTGTGGGGAATTGCTGAGTGGCTTTGGAGGGAAAGGGGCCTTTCAAATTTGGTCGTTGTAATTAAGGAAATGTCTGTTGTCCAGGCACTCTCAGACCTGATTACGCCCCCCCTTTGCTGCCTATAAGTTTCCCTATGAGCTGGCTAAACATGGCTTCGATTTGGGCTTGTTTTGATAAGAGGAGACCTTAGACATGAACTTTGAGAGGCTCTTCCTCTATACTAAATATACACAAATATATTCTTTACTATGCCCATGTTGTAGCTATTCCATATACCTTTCCGCTGCCTTTCGTTTGGCGCAAATCCGGCTCCGGATGAGTGAGATATGTCCCCGAGAAGGTATGTGGATGGAGTCGGCCAATAGATTGATCAGGGAAAGAATTTGAAGTTGGGGTAAAATTATGGGTTGGACACCAGAATTGACAGGATGTTATAGGCCTATATACCTGTAGCTGAAATAGGTTTTCCTCACCAGGCCTAATTTGACATCGGAGGCCCCCAATTAGGCCTCTTTCTGGTGCATGCTTGTAGGGCCAAAATGAGTCCCTGTCGCTCTGGGACATGTCACTGAAAATCTAGGCTGAATTTTCTAAGGAGAAAGTCATGGATGCATCCTAGACTCCGCCCCGGTCGTTTTGACTATTTACAGGCGAAAATCTGACTCCGTACCAAGAAGTTATGTAATTAAAACGTCCAGTAACTCTTAGGAGGGGGAATTTAAATTATACTATATAGTTAAATTTGTTAAAATAAAATTTGTTAAAATTTTATAACTTTATTATTTTTCTAATAATGATTTTATTCCATATATATTAAACATATATTAATAATATATATTAAATATATATAAACATAAAACAAAAATTAGAATTAAATAATAAATTTAAAAAATTTAAATTACAAACAAATTATATAAAATAAAAATATAAGCTAAATTTAAAAAAATTAAAATTAAAAAGCCCCCTCCCCCCCCCCGAACTTATGCCCCTGTTCGCATGGGTGACCGGGGCGAAACCCAATCCGAGCCCACAAAGTATGGTGGTTGGTGGTTGGGTGGTGGTCGCGTGGGAGGGAGATGGGAGGTGGTGGTTGTGGAATGGGAGGTAGCGCGCAGAGGTGGAAGGAGTCGAGGAAGAGGGATTTGAGGCGGCAGAGGTGGCGGTTGTGGGAGGGGAGAGCATGGAGGAGGAGCTCGGGCTGTGTGAAGGGCGCAACATGCAAAGAGGGGAAATGGAGGAGGAGGGTGCACATGTGGTGGAGAGCTGGGAAGGGCTATGTGAGGGCGCGTGCGTGAGCAAGGGTGGTTGCGTGGAGGTGGAGCTCGGGTTGTGGGAGGTGAGTGTCGAGTGTTGGGAGGAGAGGAGGTAGGTTGAGCATAGGCGTGGGGGTTTGGGGAATGCGTGGTGGTTTTTGGAAAGGAGGTCGCGCGCAGAGGTGGAAAGGAGGGAGCCGAGTTTTAGAACTGTGGGAGGAGGGAGAAGCAGCGCGCACAAAGGTGGTGGTGGATGGGTGGCCAACCACCTCCAAAAATATTTTTTTAAAAACTTTGGGCAAATGGGTTTTTTGGTAATAAAACTGGACGGGAGGTCTTGGGTTCAAACACCCTACCCTCTAGTTGAATTTCTGGGCAATTCTTGAACTTTTTGGGCAAAGGAGAAGGGGGAGGATTGGGGTTCAAAGCCCAGGGCTTCCCATTGACATGCCCAGGCCTACAATTTCCAGCAAATAACTCCATAATTAAAAATCTAAAGGAGCCATGGAGGCTTGGGCCTGGTGCCCAAGAGGGGTTTGAATCCCCTCTCCTTTGCATCTTTTACACACATACAACTTCCATGAACTCAACAACTAACAAATAAATCTGAACCAGCAGTCAATACCACAATTGAAACAGACAAATAAACACCAATTTGGGGAGGAAAAAGAATGCAATTTCTCCATGCAGGATCTCAACACAACCAGCAAAATTTTCCCTGGTTCTTTTTTGGAAATGAGATTAATGTGTTACCTGGCTAATTGTTTGGAGATTGCAGCATAGAAGTTGGTTGCCCACTGCTGAGTTATAGTTTCTTTCAAAAAATCCCCCTCTGCTGCCATGAATTGTTGTTGCAGAGCTCTCCCCCTTTGGCCAAACTGTCAAAATGGCTTGGGAGAGGGGAGAAGGGTGGGTTTTGATTTTTTTTAATTTTTCAAAAAAAACAATTTCCCCAAAATTTGCATGAGGCTACATGCCTCGTCCCAAAATTTCCAATTTTCTGAAAATTTTTAATAAATTTTTTAATATTTTTTGGAAAAATGTGCAAGTCAAAGTTTGACTTTGACTTTGACTTTGACCCTGTTGTTGCTAACTTAACCCAAAAATGTTGCTCTGTGAGATGGAGTCGAAATCAGATGCAAGTCACATCGTTGGAAAGGTCTCGACGAGTACTTCGGGAATATGTCATCACCAACTTGAGATAATTCCACCTCAGCCCTCAAATTCGGCCCGGAATAGTGACCACTTAAAACCCTTGACTTCCTGGTGGGCCCACATGACACTGAATCTTGCGAAAGGTGTCAAATCACCATACGATATCCAATCAAGGAAAATGAGGTACCGTCGGAAAGGTATCGACGAGTACTTCGGTGAGATGACAATACATTTTCATTTTTGGGTCATCGATGACTGTATTATCTATTATGAAACCCTTCCATGCGAGTTGGTGGACCCCTTTTCACCTAAAACCATTGACCAACTTGTGATAGCTCTAACCGGGCCATCCGAGGTCAGAATGAGGCAAATGAGATGATGTTGGAAATTTTTTTGAGTCTATTATAGTGTGGCATTTATGAATATCTGATTTATAACTCTTTACCCACCAATTTTAAATCATGAAGCACTGCAACCAATTTGGTGTCTAGAAGTGGTCATGAACTTGCGAAAGCTCATTCTTACCAACCAGGGGTCAAAACAAAGCACGGGATATACCGTTGGAAAGGTCTCACACTTCCCTACACCATGTCTTGGTTTGATTTTCCTTTTGAGACCATAATCCAAATAGAATCGTACCAGGAATTCACAGCTATTGTTTTTGGATGTTCGGGTGACATTGACTTTGCATCCCTCGCATGGGCTCATACTGACTCGGAATCAAGCTCATGATAGCCCATTGAAAAGCTTGTCCCAATTCCAACCACAAGCAAGTGTTGTATTCCCTGAATTGAACAACCTTGACATGAGGAAGAAATGTCATGGGAAGGCCCACAACTCCCTGAAGGCAACCAACTGATACTCTTTCAAGGGCAGAGGCCATAGTAACTATGACCCCCGCCACTGTCTTTGACTAGAACCATAGCACCAATGGGAATTTATGGAGAAGTAACTGTGTAAAACACCATGTTGAGCCCACAGAAGATTTTTGGGTCAACATTCTTGGCTCTGGAGGGAAAATGCCTTCCAAAGCATGTCGAACAATGGGATCACCCGCATGACAGGAGGGAATACTCGGTGGAAATTCATACTTTCAAAGTGACTGATGTGGGTGAGGGGGGAATTCAACTGTAGTATAAGGACCATTTTTCACATTAGGGATAACCGAAGAATGAAAGTGGTGCAGTAAAGATATACAACAGAATTTATACTGAGATTCACATAAGATAGAAGAATGGGAATAATGACCCGAGTTTTGTTGAGAAATGTGGCCCAAGTGACATGGGTCCCTCACCCGGATTATGGATTAACTCTGAGAATCAAGGCTTAAGGTGAACCTTGGCCCAACACAAAGTCTCATGCATACCTTCGATTCTCAACACACAAACAAGCAAACGAGAATTTTTGAAATCAGCGACCCACCAGAGGAAAACTAACAAGCAAACCAGTCAAACAAGGGAATAAAGAAATATAAAAAACCTATGGCAGTAGATGTTGAAATCTCAAGTGCTCATAAGTGATGGAACTTTGTAGGAAAATGACCATTTCTTGGAGAAATCAGATTGTAAGTGGCCAGGTAAAGTGCAGTTGCAATCATATAGCTATGTAAGCCATCATGCCATCATGGTTTTTAGCTTCACCAGAGAATGATATGCTACCTCCTTAGACTTTCCCTGCTGACTTTGATGAAATAACAACCAGATTTACTCCCATTTAAGATGACTTTAAGACAGAGTTTCCCAAAATGTCAAGTATGGTAAAAGGGATTCTAGGAATCCAGTATATTCACGCAACCACCCAATAATAAGGACAATATCCTTCGTATTGAACACTAGAAAAAACCAAAAGAAGGCAACCTACAACGTTAAAATCAAAAATACCAACCCATGGAAAAATCAAAGAAGGGATTATACTCCAAAATTGGAACCAAACCAACAAAGACTCAATAGTTGAAACCAAGGGAAAATGGGCTCAAGACTGAAACCATGGGGAAATATACAAGCATGAAAAGGTAACAACAAATACATATAAGAAAGAGAATAAATAACATTGAATAGATACAAACAAGAAAATAACGAATGGTGACTTATGTACAATATGACGAGGCCTCTCAGGAATAAAAGAACTTTAGGTGACGACCATTCATGGGGAATTGAAGTGGTTTGCCATCCAAGGTTTTTAATCTGAAAGCATTTGTCCCTAAGACCTCGTAGATTGTGTAAGGACCCAACCATAATGAATCAAACTTGCGATGTTTGGATGGGGCCTCATGTGCTTTGTCCCATAATAAAACATCATCTCCTACTTTGTAATTTACCATTGTGGCTCTTTTATCGAAGGAACGTTTAACAATGTCTTGCTTCTTTTGTAGGTGTTGGAATGCATCCTTTCTTACCTCTTCTAATTCGAGGAGTGTGTCTAAACGATGTTGTAAGGGTTGGAAATCATCTTCGGCCTCAGCAATAGCCAACCTCAAGGCCAAAATTTGTAAGTGAACAGGTAGGACAGCAGGAGCGCCATACACCAGAGTGTAAGCACTTTGACCCGTTGGTGTCTTTGGAGTTATATGATCATCCCATAAAGAAAAGTTTAACTTTGTGTGCCAATCACGCTTGTTATCCTTGACTATCCTCTTAAGGATCTGAATCAGATTTTTATTCATTGATTCGGCCAAACCATTACCTTGGGGGTAATAGGTGGAAGATCGAAAAAGTTGGATGTCGTATGTAACACCAAGGTGTAACATGACATCGAACATGAAAGTTGATCCATTATCAGTTAATATCTCGGTAGGGGTCCGAAAACGGGATAAAATGTTACGTTCAACGAATTCTACCACCTATTAACTTGTAGCATTCCTAAGAGTGATTGCTTCATCCCACTTTGTAAATTAGTATGTGGTTGTAAAGATGAATACATGACCAGCGCTGGATGGAGGTGAAATCGGTCCAATAAAGTCCATGCCCCATCTTGCGAAAGGGACTTGGACTTCAATAGGTCTAAGAGGTAAGGCAACCAACTTTTGCTTCCCAGTGAAGCGTTGGCAAGCTTCGCATTTCCGAACAAGTAAATGGGCATCTTTTTGGAGTGAAGGACAAAAGTAACCTACATGTAGAACTTTCGCTGCAATGATTTTGGCTGAAAAGTGACCTCCACAAACCCCGGAATGGCATTGTTCAAGTGCCATTTGGACTTGATCGGGAGTCTAGCATCGTGACAAAACCCATCAAGGTTTCTTTGGTAAAGGATTTGGCCTTGTAAAACATATCGGACAAATTGTAAACAAAGTGTTCATTTGGCTTTAGTATCCATGTCCGGTGGGCACACACCATTGATCAGGAAATATATGATAGGTTTGTACCATGGTTGTGAGGATAACTCAATTTCGTTAACCAGTTCTTCGAAAGAAATCAAGTCATCTATTTGAGGTGGTTCAACTATGACCGAGGGATGGTATCAGGTTATCAATCTAGCCAGCCCTGTCCCCCTAATGGTTTTCGTCGGCTTAATTTCCAAGTCATACTCTTGCATGCGCATGATCCATTTGGACCACTTACTATGCAATTCAGTTTAATTCAAAGCAGTGACTAAGAGAGAGGTAGGCACAAAAACCTGAACTTTGTGGCCTTGGATGTAATGTCGAACTTGTTCCAATGCTTTATACAAGGAATAACCATGTTTCTCCATTGGAGAATAATTCAGTTGGTGGGGTTTCAAATTTTGGCTCACGAAGGCGATTGGCCTAAGATTTTCCTCATGATCCTTTTGCAACAAGATTGCATAAATTGTCTCCTATGGCGAATTAGTGTACATGACAAAGTCTTTAGAGGGATCAGGACTAACTAACAGAGGGGGAAAATCAATGGCTTGCTTAATGGATTCAAAATCCTGACGGGTAGGGGTGTCCCATTTGAACCAAATGTCTTTCTTCATAAGCTGATTTAGAGGTTTAACTACTTGAGCAAAATCAGGAATGAAGCGTCTCAGGAAATTTATATTTCCAAAGAAAGATTTCATTTCCTTTTTATTGGTAGGTAAGGGCATCTTTTTTATTTCTACCACTCTCCCAGGATCAATTTTTACACCTTCTCGAGAGACGATGTGACCCAAAAGTTTTCCCTCCGTAACACCGAAAATGGTCTTTTTAGGATTTAAAGATATGCCAAACCTACGACATCTAAGGAGAACCTGCCTAAGGTGATCAAAATGACTACTTTGTTCTTTGGAAAAGACCGTGAGGTTGTCGAAGTAAACAACAATGACCTTACCCAATAATCCTCTGAAAGAAATGGCCATGGCACGTTGAAAGGTGTTCCCATCATTAATCAATCCAAAAGGCATCTTGTTATATGAATATGTGCCCCAACGAGTGGTGAAGGTGGTTTTATGACTATCAGAAGGATTGAGGGCTATCTGCTTGTAACCTGAGAAACGGTCTAAAAGGGACATCATTTGAGACCCAGAGACTTGTTGGAGAATCTCTTCCATAGGTGGGACGGGGTAGTTGTCTTTTAGGGACACTCTATTCAAATGTCGAAATTCAACATACAAACGAATATCGCCAGAACTTTTCTTCCTAACGGGAACCAAATTAGATACCCATTGTGAGTAACGAACATGATAAATGACCCCGGATGCTTCCATCTTCTCCAATTCAACTTTAATTGTTTGTTCCAAAGCAGGGTTGTTTTTTCTTTGTCTCTGTCTGTAAGATTTCGAATCAGGGATTATGGGTATGGCATGGACTATCTCTTGCATATCGAAAACCTTGAGGTCTTGATAGGACCAAGCAAAAACATCCTTGAACTCTATCAAGAGTTCTGTGAATCGAGCGACCTCAGAAGGGGAACACTATGCACCTATATAGACCAGTTTTGGATCTTTCTCAGTTCCTAGGTTAATAGGTATGGCTTCTCGCACCTTCCTAACAGATTCGCTATCAATACTAGGCACAAAAGTAGTGGCATCATTGGAATCAAACATGGATTCCAATACTGACAAACCAGGGGGGATATTATTTGTATTTAATTGGATTATGTTCCCTGTTTACTCTTCCAACTCATGGTTGATATGTAAATCTTCAAACTCCTCCTTGTTTTGAAGGAATCTACAGATTTTTTCATCAGTATCAAAAACTTGCCAAGAGTCGACATTATCAGGTAACACAGGTCTATGTAAAATTTGGACTTGTATATCTTCAATAGACCTTATGAAATCCGAGGTGAAACAAGAACCAGCCAAGGCCAAAGTATCAGCTACGTGGTTTGTGGCCCTAGGCATGGCTTGAATGTTGAAATATAAGAACTTCTCAATAAGTTCCTTAGCCCTTAGGTGGTATTGTTTGAGGCGTGGGTTGTGAACTTCATATTTACCTCTAATTTGATTCACAACCAATTTAGAATCCCCACTCACCAATAAATGGCGTATTCCTAAGCCTAAGACCTTTTGGAGGCCTTGAACTAAGTCTTCATATTCAGCCATATTATTAGTGTTAGGGAATTCTAACTGAAAAGAGAAAGGGATTGTGTTTCCCTTGGAATCACACAAAAGGACCCCAGCCCCAGATCCATTCTTGGATTTAGCACCGTCAAAATCCATACTCCACACCATTTATTCTGATTCAGAAGGAGGGACATGTGCATCTTCCTCAGATAACACACTATATGTACCCATACCTGTATATTGAAAAGACACATGTTTTGTATTATAGGAAGCAGGTACGACCTGCTCTCGGTACTTTGGTTCCCTCCTAATGACTACTTCAACATCCTTATGAGGAAAGGTGAAGTGGGTCCCCTCCATGAAGTAACGAACCTTTTTTACTTTGGTGGAAAACTCCCTCCCTAAAAGCATGCCATATGCTTCAGGTATATCTACTACGATCATGTTTATGAGCATGCTCACCTCGAGAGCTTGGTCGTAAGAAATGGATAAGTCCTTAATGTAACCGATCGTTTCTATAGTCCTAGAATCCAAAGCTAACAGGTCTTTACATGGGCCTGTGCATTCAAGACCCAGTCTTCTCATGACTCGCAAAGGCATGACATTGTGCCTCGCTCCTGTGTCAGTGACACAGTTATGGAGCACAAAATCAAAAATAAAAATTGAGATATAGAAAGGAGGAATGCCAGGGTCTAAATCAATAATATCATATGCCTCCCTAGGTTGAGAAGTGGACTCTTTGGAAAGAGGAAGCCTCTGTTCCGTTTGTGGAGTAAGGGGTGCTTGTTGAACACGTGAAAGGTTTTCAAACTGTGCGGGTGTTCTAAGAGCATCTAATAATGTCATGTGGGCAGGAACCTTCACTAGATCTTCAATGACATTGTAAGGCATCAATGTTAGGAAACAGGGCAGTGGGTTATTAGGAAAGTTTACATTGTTTGGGGTCCAGGGAACCCTGTTCCTTGTATGGGAAGGTAATCTACCATTCACAAGAAGTTTTCCCTTTTCATTGTCCTCGGGGTCGCTTTTGGCCTCTTCCACCCCTTGCGGAGTGGTTTTAGGGGCCTAACTCCTAGTTTCTACAACAAACCTTCTGAAAGAAAGAAGATTGTCATCACAGGGGATAGAGTCTTCCATGTTAACTTGGTCATTTTGGGAAGTGGAAGCAAGTTTGTTTTTTACTGGTGGAAGAGGTGTTTTTCCGTTTTTAGACAATTCCACGTGACGTGTATATGCATAACAATACTCAGGGTCATGGAAGTCTTGGCAAAATTGACACCAATCCACTTCAGCAGTATGTTGCCTAGGAGGAGGAATAGGAGGGAAAGGAGGTCTTGGCCTCGGAATAACAAAAATCTGCATGTATTTTACCTTTCAATTAAGAGAAAGTATTTGGTTGTTCATGTTCATTAACAAATTGAGTGTTTCCGAACTTTCCCTTTCTTCAATCCTTGAAGGTTGGGCAGGTAGAGGTTCATATCGAGCACCCTCATTTTGAGGTACATCATTCCTAGGTCTCCTGTTAAAACGGGGCTGCACTAATGGTGAGGGAATCATACTGGATTCCTCCATGTTTCTTTCAATTTCCAGGGTGCTAGTCTTGGCCACATCTAAAGTTTGTGTTGATTTATCTTTTAATATATATTTTACATTTGGATTCATAGCGGTCATGTAATAATGGAACAAATTGTTCCCAGATGGTTGGGAAGCGATTGGGATCCTATTCAAGGTCGAGGTAAAGCGTTGATTAAAATTATGTATTTGCTCACCCTCATGGATAGAGATGATTGTGAAATCCCTGAGCAGGGAAGCCACATCATCCGCCCCTTGGAAATGTTTCTTGAATTCTTGGATAATAGTGTCCCAATCTTGGATACTATCATTAGGAAGAAAGTGATACCATCTCGATGCTTCACCCTCGAAGGTTCTCACAAAAATTCTAATGATGACATCGGGAATTGTTATGTCCATAAGCGCTAATGCATCATAGAATTTTTGTATATGAACTTCGGCAATCAAAGTACCAGTGCCACTAAACTTGGGAAGCCTATTTGGGGCATCCACAGGTATGTCATAAAGAAGTCTGGCCAACCTCAAAGGAGTGTTGGGTTGCTATGGCATTGCCATTGGGACAACTATGGGGTGAACAACAATAGTTGTTGAAACGATGTGAGAAACAACCTGAGGATTAGTAATTGTTGTTGGATTAAATAAATTTTTCTTTAGTAAGGGGCTTTGAATAGGAGAAGAGGAAGAGGGTGACTCAGTTCACGCTACTGAGGTAATAAGTTTCCCTGGTTTCCAAGGTGTATGTGTCTCACTACTTGTTTTTTTTCGCGAACTTTGACTTCTTGTAACCCTGGGGGACACTATTTCCCTTGTCTTAGGATACTTCCGCCCTGCCAGCTTGCAAGGGGCCAAGTAAGTACTTTGAGTACAAGGGGTTTATCACCGACAATCCTACTCTTTCTAACATGATGTAAAAAACCCAACTAAAACGAAGCTTTGTTTTTATTCTTCTCGAAGTGGAAGGTAAGGTATGACAGACTTATAACTTCTCACGTGAGTTCGAACAAGTGAAATCAAAGACCGACAATGTAAAAGGAAAGGAAAACTCAATGGTATTTGTAACTCCCAGGTGCAATGGAAATTGCAAGGGAACTAAACTATAATGAGTACCAAAGAAAATTCCAAAGGGTCACTGAAAGATCTTGCCAAAAGTTTGTCAACAAGTAGGAAAAGGACCACAAAGAATTTGGGTCCAATGTTTAGCACAAGCTTGGGATACAAGCAAATTTAAAGAGGTTTGCAAGCTCCCCGGTATGGTCGCCAGAAAAAGGCGAGTGTTATAAGAAAAATCTGTCCGTAGGGACAGATTCGACCTATCTGGTTGTGAAGTCGGTTACAGCCTCTTTGATAGCTTGGCACGAGGCAGAGACTACCCGCACCTCAAGTGGTCCTTCGCCTGAGGTGGTAAAGAAGGGGAAAAAGAAAGGTGAAAGACTTGCAAGAAGTCGTTCTCAAGACCACCCACCCTGGGTGTTATATTTCCTTAGCTTCTTGGATGGCCATAATGGCCTGGGGGATGAAAATTATGGACAATGGGATGAAAATGAGCTCGCTGATTTTTAGGAAAGTGAACTAAATAAAGTGGAAAACGAGTTGTTCACTTCCTTAAAGCATTGGAAACTATCCCAGAATGGGTCACCGAGATAAATCAGTATCCTGGGTAATTAACCAATGAATGCCTTGAGTAAAAGGGTGTGAAACAAGGGTGAAAAGGGGGCTTAAAAGATACAACCAAGTACTTTTAAATGGCTGTAAATTGTAAACAACAAGTTGTTTGAAGCTTTCAAGGCAGGGAAACAAGCTCAAAATGGCTTGATACCCCCCAGGGTGACCTAGGAAGTGACCCCGGAAGGTTGTTAAATCAAAAGTGGGTTGTAAAAGTGGATGAGCAGCCTTGTAACAAGCTGTTACAGCTATGATATAAGGGAAAGTATTCACAACTTCAAATTTGGTTCGTGAGTGAAAAGGTGGAGTGACAAAAGGTTGACTTTAAAAGTATTTTATTTGTCAAAAAAAAAATTAACACATGCCTTGGCCACCACACTGTTTTGAAGGTTATCTCGATCAGGCAAACACATCCCGGAATTGTGCCAACTAGTATAAGAAGAGTAGTCCTAGAAGACCACGGTGGTTAGGTTGAAGAGTGCCTCATGCAGTTCAGAGAAGCAGGGATTATCCACTTCTCGTCACTAGTGCTTTCGGGCTCCTAAAGCCGCTTGGATGGAAGATGGATACCTGCAAAAAGGAAGAGGCACAGGACCCCCCTAAAGAAGGTTTTTGCTGATCTTACCCAAGCAGAGTAGTATTCCAACCGAGCTAAGATAATCAACTCCTTGACCGTGTGGTACTAAGGAAAGACCACTCAACTTGTACTAACTAGACAACTTCTGAGGGGCTTCTGATGAAGAATCCCTAGCTTTGACTCTTAATATTGCACGAAATTAAAATTGCATAAAATGAAATACCAGGCCATCCACGTGGCGAGGTCACATCTTGCTTTCATAATCGTGCCTCCTAGTTACTAAATTTGAAATCTATTTAAAACTATATACATAAAACAAGTAAATAGATAGGTGACATACATGTCACGGCTAGATAATATGTATATGTAAATATCTAAATAATATAAGTTTTTTGTTTTATGTGTATGGGGTGGACCACTGAATTGTTTTCATTTTTTTTGTGCAAAGTTTTGCATGTATTTAGCTTGTTGATTTTGCATGGGCCCTTTTTGGGGCAGCCACCTGTAGATTAGTGAGCGAAAAGTGATACAATGAAAATATAGCAAGATTAGATAATTACAACATGACAATTACACCATTCAACCCAAAGGAATGGGTTGAGGCTCTTTGTGAACGACAAAGCCGCTATATGCATGAAAGCCCCAACTAACTCCTTGTATGGGGATTGGTAATTTAGTGTTTCAAATATAAAAGGTGTGATGGTTATATACACAAGTATTAACCAGATTTTTTACATGAATTCACAATTGAACCATTCAAAATACCTACACAAATCAAACATATAAACATTGGTATGTGTATCAGAAATTTTTGGAGTGAGTGAAAGTGATAATTAAAGTGTATATGAGAGTGATTGGATAGGATTTACCGATTGAAATGTGTGTTTTTCTTCGCTGCCCTGCTGGCCCCTTTGTCTCAAACAGGTCTCTAGGTGGTCCCCAACCACTTAAGAGAAGCAGAGTGGGTGACCAGTTATATCCTTGCAGGCAAACAACGGAATTTTAGTATTTGTGCATGGAAAAACTAAAATAAACATAACATAAATAACTAAGATGGTTGTCCCGTGGGGAGAAATTGACCAAAATGATTGATTTTCCTATTTGGGACAGCAAGGTTAATGGTAAGAAAACATAACATAAATATACATGAATGAAAAGATAAAGCAAACAAGTATGGACAACTAGATAAGAGTTCTATTTAAGGGTTATCCTAAGGGCCCCTAGGACTCCCATCCATTAGCTAAGGCTGAAAGCAATTGAATACTTCAGAAAATCTGCACTAAAACACATTAAACAAATTAAACCAAGTTGTTAGAAAATGAAAGTAAGCAAGTTAAACCCAAGGAAGCAAAAACAAACACCTAGCTAACCAATCCCTCCTGGAGATATCTAACATAACAAGAATTTACCCCTACCCCTCAACCCTTAACCAGCAAGTGACACATCCAACAACTAAAATTCAACAAATATCACACACACAAAGAGTCTTGTAAATTTCAGCAAAGCTTTGTTACTATATTCATCCTCCTTTTTTACAATGCCAACCCTCTTATTTATATAGGAGAGGTGAAGGCTTAGGGTTAGGTCACAAGACACTTGTCACTTTTGGAAAAGTGACAAGTGGACCAACCCTAAAGTGATTTTGTCTTTTTACAAAAAGTAACCTTATCCAAAAAGGGGATCAAATCATATTTGACTTGACTCTTCAATTACATAGTAATACATGCCAAAAGTAAATCATGTGAGAGTTCATATTACAAAAAGTTATTTTTTCGTAAAATGACAAAGCTTGATATGCCACATCACCATTTGCCTTGGGATTTGTATCATCCAAAGGCTCTTTGACTGTTGTCATGTTTTGCAGCTGTAGGTGAAGTGTTTTAGGACAAAACTCGACCATCCATGGTTGTCGGATTCACTGGAATGAAGCCCCAAGGTGTGGGGAATTGCTGAGTGGATTTTTCTAGGAACTTTTCAGACCTGATTATGCCCCCCCTTTGCTGCCTATAAGTTTCCCTGTGAGCTGGCTAAACATGGCTTTGATTTGGGCTTGTTTTGATAAGAGGAGCCCTTGGACCTGAACTTTGAGAGGCTCTTCCTCTGTACCAAACAGCCACAAATTTGTTCTTTACTATTCCCATGATGTATCTATGCCCGCTACCTTTCTGCTTCCTTTTGTTTGGCGCAAATCCGACTCCGGATGAGTGAGGTATGGCCCCGAGAAGGTATGTGGATGGAGTCGGCCAATTGACTAATCAGGGAAAGAATTTGAAGTTGGGGTACAATTCTAGTTTGGACACCAGAATTGACAGGCTGCTACAGGCCAGTATACCTGTAGTTGTAATGGGTCGCCCTCATCAGGCCTAATTTGACATTGGAGGCCCCCAATTAGGCCTCTTTCTGGTGCATGCTTGTAGGGCCAAAATGAGTCCTTGTCGCTCTGGGACATGTCACTGAAAATTTGGGCTGAATTTTCTAAGGAGAAAGTCATGGATGCATTCTAGACTCTGGCCCGGTCGTTTTGACTATTTGTAGGCGAAAATACGACTCCGTACCGGGAAGTTATGCAATTAAAACGTCTAGTAACTCTTTGGGGGGGGGATTTAAATTATACTATATAGTTAAATTATATAAAATAAAATTTGTTAAAATTTTATAACTTTATTATTTTTCTAATAATGATTTTATTCCATATATATATATAACATATATTAATAATATATATAAACATAAAACAAAAATTAGAATTAAATAATAAATTTAAATTACAAACAAATTATATAAAATAAAAATATAAGCTAAATTTTAAAAAATTAAAATTAAAAAGCTAAATTTTAAAAATTGTAATTAAAATCCCCCCATGCAATCCATGCCCTTGGTCGCATGGATGACCGGGGCAAAACCCAATCCGAGCCCATGGAGTATGGTGGTTGGTGGCTGAAGGTGGCTCTGCAGGGAGATAGGAGGTGGTGGCAGAGGTGGTGGTTGTGGAATGGGAGGTCGCGGGCAGAGGTGGAAGGAGTTGGGGAAGAGGGATTTGAGGCGGCAGAGGTGGTGGTTGTGGGAGGAGAGAGCATGGAGGAGGAGCTCGGGCTGTGTGAAGGGTGCAGCACGCAGAGAGGGGAAATGGAGGAGGAGGGTGCACGCGTGGTGTAGAGCTGGGCAGGGATGTGTGAGGCTGCGCGTGTGAGAAAGGGTGGCCGCGTGGAGGTGGAGCTCGGGTTGTGGGAGGTAAGTGTCGAGAATTGGGAGGAAAGGAGGGAGGCTGAGCATAGGCGTGGGGGTTTGGGGAATGCGTGGTGGTTGTTTGAGAGGAGGTCGCACGCAGAGGTGGAAGGGAGGGAGCCGAGTTGCAGAACTGTGAGAGGAGGGAGGAGTAGCATGTGCAGAGGTGGTGGTGGTGGCGCCCAGGTGGTGGACAGGTGGCCAACCACCTCCAAAAATATTTTTTTTAAAACTTTGGGCAAATGGGTGTTTTGGTAATAAAATTGGACGGGAGGTCTTGGGTTCAAACCCCCTACCCTCTAGTTGAATTTCTGGGCAAAGGAGAAGGGGGAGGATTGGGGTTCAAAGCCCAGGGCCTCCCAATGACATGCCCAGGGATACAATTTCTAGCAAATAACTCCATAATTAAAAATCTAAAGGAGCCATGGAGGCTTGGGCCTGGTGCCCAAGAGGGGTTCGAATCCCCTCTCCTTTTCATCTTTTACACACATACAACTTCCATGAACTCAACAACTAAAAAATAGATCTGAACCAGCAATCAATACCATAATTGAAACAGAGAAATAAACACCAATTTGAGGAGGAAAAAGAATGCAATTTCTCCATGCAGGATCTCAACACAACCAACAAAATTTTCCCTGGTTCTTTTTTGGAAATGAGATTAATGTGTTACCTGGCTAATTGTTGGGAGATTGTAGCATAGAAGCTAGCTGCCCACTTCTGAGTTGTAGTTGTTGTCAAAAAAACCCCCTCTACTTCCATGAATTACTATTGCAGAGCTCTCCCCCTCTGGCCAAACTGTCAAAATCGCTTGGGAGAGGGGAGAAGGGTGGGTTTTGATTTTTTTAATTTTTCAAAAAAAACAATTTCCCCAAAATTTGCATGAGGCTACGTGCCTCCTCCCAAAATTTCCAATTTTCTGAAAATATTTAATAAAATATTTAATTAATTTTTTAATATTTTTTGGAAAATGTGCAAGTCAAAGTTTGACTTTGACTTTGACTTTGACCCTGGTGTTGTTGACTTAACCCAAAAATGTGCTCGGTGAGCTGGAGTCGGAATCAAACACAAGTCACAACGTTGGAAAGGTATCGATGAGTACTTTGGTAATATGTCATCACCAACTTGAGATAATTCCACCTCAGCCCTCAAATTTGGCCCGGAATAGTGGCCACTTAAAACCCCTGACTTGCTGGTGGGCCCACATGACACCCAATCTTGCGAAAGGTGCCAAATCACCATACGATATCCAATTGAAGCAAATGAGGTACCGTCGAAAAGGTATCGATGATTAATTCAGCAAGATGACAATATATTTTCACTTTGGGGTCATTGATAACTATATTATATATTATGAAACCCTACCATGCGAGCTGGCAGACCCTTTTTCGCCTAAAACCATTGACCAACTTGTGACAGCTCTAACCGGGCCATCCGAGGTCGGAATGAGGAAAATAAGATGTCGTTGGAAAGGTGTCTGAGTCTATTACAGTGTGGAATTTCTGAATATTTTATTTATAACTCTTTACCTAGCAATTTTAAATCATGAATCACTGCAACCAATTTGGTGTCTAGAAGTGATCATGAACTTGTGAAAGCTCACTCTTACCAATTGGGGGTCAAAACCAACCACGGGATATACCTTTGGAAAGGCCTCACACTTCCCTACACCATGTATAGGTTTGATTTTCCTTTTGAGACCATAATCTAAACAGAATCAGACCAGGAAGTCACAACTATTGTTTTTGGTCGTTCGGGTGACGTTGAATTTGTGTCCCTCGCATGGGTTCATACTGAATCGGAATCAAGCTCATGATAGCTCGTTGAAAAGCTTGTCCTGATTCATACCACATGGAATTGTTGTATTCCCTGAATCGAATAGCTTTGACATGAGGAAGAAATGTCATGGGAAGGCCCACAACTCCCTGAAGGAAACCAACTGATACTCTTTCAAGGGCAGAGGCCATAGTAACTATGACCCCTGCCATTGTCTTTGACTGGAACCATAGCACCAAGGGGCGTTTATGGAGAATTAACTTTGTAAAACACCATGTTGAGCCCAGATAAAAAATTTGGGTCAACGGTGCCAAGTGTCAGATTACCACCACATCCTATCCCATGTGTGATGTCAATTAGCAACAAGAAGGTGACATTTTTCCTCTTTCAAGAAAATCATTTGGCATGTAGGGGTTGGATAATATCCTCCATGGTCTCCTCTAGGCCTCCAAAGGCATGTCTCTATAATCCCTCATGTGGGCCCTTGGCATCCAACCTGTGGGATTCAAGCCCCATGGAGGCCCAAGCTAGGCTTTCTCCTCCAAAATTGTCCACGAGTTGGGTCTTGCAAAGACAAATGGATACGACCTCCAAGGATCTCAATTCAAAGCATCATGATGAGTAAAAAAAATTAATAAGAAAATAATCTAATCAAGTACATCCAATCCACATCATCAAAATAAATTAATTATTAAATACCCTATGCAATTTCCCAAGTTTAGGTATGGGAAGGTTGACAAAACAACCTATTGGGTGAATCGTTCCTTAAGTTTAGGGGTGTTTCCCAAGGGGTCCTCCCTCTAAGTCATGTGGATGAGGTATCATGGATTAGGGGAATACTTTTGGGCATGGGGTTCATGACATACAAGGGTTTGTAGTTTCTCACTTATGGGTGCCTTTATAGAGGGTGTGTGGCACCTTCATTTTCAATGCAACCTTTTTCGAAGCCCATTTGTTTCCTTCTACTCTTTTGGGATGTTTCCAGGTTGAAGACAAGGTGGGGCTTCTACATAAACATGAAAAATTGTGCCCACCTTGACTGTACCCTGGTCACATCATGCTTCCCCAAGTTGCAAACATGTGTGGGTATTCTACCTAAGCATGAAAATAGTGCCCATGCATGCCCCTTCCTGGTTGGAATTTTTTATTAGTTATTCTTTCACGGTTCCCATCATTTTTTTATGAGATAAGTTTCATTGTCCTCGAGATCCCTGGGTGAGAATATAGAAGGTCAATGGTTTGGATTTTACCTTTTTCTAGCTACAAACCTCTGAGAATTCATTCCCTTCTTCCCATGAAATGAGGGACAACACCTTCTTGGGTTAGTACACCCAAAAATCCCAAAAGATAAGGATATGAGGGGATGAATTGTGGAAAGTGACAAGTACAATCAGGAATGAAACAATGACTTATCAATAAGACCTCCTAGTAGCAGCCTAATCCCTAAGGGTGACCCACTTACTAGGGAAAAATTTCAACCACCAAAGTGAAACGGGAAAAGAGCATAGTGTACAAGAAAATGTCACATAATCGAAAGCAGTAATAGATGAAACAAACTCAAATGCCTCAAATATTGAAATGATACTCACCATAATACCTAAATTGTACCACATGGATCAAGATCCAATGTCTTCCAAAGGCTAGTTGATGTGGTGGATATCGTCATGATGAACCTGGAGTTGTGGTGGTGAGGTGGGTCTCTATCTGTGCAAGTGGACATTGTTGGTCAAGCTATCTTTTAGTACTCCATGTCTGCAACATTGGGCCTCAAGACATCATCTCCTTAGTTATCCATAGGAGTTGGGGATAACAATGATAATATAAGCACATCTATTGAATATACCTAATGGGGAACCACCAATGATGTGTGATAAATGATATCAATGATAATGTCCTACACACATGCAAACAAAACCCAAGGCATAAAAAATGCTTAAAGCTAAAAAAATAAATATCCAGATAGTATGATAGGCTCCTACTCTAATGTGATAGGAAGGGATCACGTAATAGTTCTACCTTAATGGCTCAATTGATCTAGGCCATGGGTCTCATAATTAAGTGACACTAGGGAACATTGGACATAAGAGGGAATTATGGTAGTTCCCAAAAAGATAACAATGTGGTATTGGTTTGTGTCAAGAGCTAGGTCATATGGGACCAATTCAGCTAAGAGCACTTCCCCCAACATCCTTGGAGGTAGATCAAGCGAAGATTTATTTCCAATTTCCCTAGTTAATTTACCAAAGGTATACAAAGCGGAAGTTTTAGTTTGGGAATCAACAAAAAAGGCTCTGAAAAAGAGTATTATATTCTTGATATTGTAGAGCATATATCTTAGGGTTTGGGGCCATAAACCAGTTGACAACATCTAATATGGGAGAAAGATCAATAGACTTTGGTTTTTGGGTGGATACCAAAGAAGCTTGGTCAAATACAAGAGGTAGTGTTGGATGAGAGGGAGCATAGATAGTGCCCATGGAAATGGAATCAATGGGACCATCAATGACACATGTGGACCCCTACATAACATCAATATGATAGTATGAATGGAGGTTATCCCTAGGACTAGCAAAATATATCACAGTCTCAAATAATTTTAATCATTAGAGAAGAATGTAGGTGAGTAGACATGGATCCTATATAAATTGGGGGGGGAAATAGGTATGGATGCCCCCAAGAATGAATAGGTTCGACCAGCTACCAAATCAAAGTGGGGAGGTGGTGGTGCTAGCACCATGGGTTGATACTCAATGGAAATGGATGATATATAACAAGTAGAGGTGGAAACATAATGCAAGGGCACAATGTGAGCAATATAAGGTGAAATTATGTCACATGAAACTATGGAGGGGGAATCAAAGTATGAGAGTTGATCAATGGTGACCATGTGTCCTTCATGAGGGAATTTCATGACCTAAAAGAGAAAAAAAATGATTTAATTGGATCATTATATTATTTTTCATCTATCTCAATGCTTTAAAAGTGGAAAAAATTGGAGGAATCAACTTGTAGGGTCATTTTAATGGCAGGTCCTAGTTTGGAATAAACAACCTTCCAAAGGGCTAGTTTTCCAAAAAATGTCTTCGGAAGGTTGTTCATTCCAAACTAGGACCTTCCACTAAAATGACCCTGCAAGTTGATTCCTTCAATTTTTTCCACTTTTAAAGCATCAAGATAGGTGAAAAATAATATAATGATCCAATCCGGATCATTGACATCCCTAAAAGCTTGGGTATACGACTTTTTAGTGGTGCAAGGAATAATATTTATGTGGAAAAAAATATAAAAAATTCTACAATCTACAGTTTCATTTCGTATCACATTGACATTTATCAATATTTAAAAAATTCATCATTCTCTCCCATCAATTCCAATAGATAAATATTTACAAGGAATATTGCAAGCTATAGACTCGGGTTGCAGAAAAGTCTATATTTATTTGAAATATTTGGAAGTACTGAATTCATATAAGAAGCTCTATATGATAAGATTTATGGTGTCGAAGTACTGAACCATCCACATAATGGTCAGTGTATTGAAAACTAGATAGAAAGTGTGCAAAGAACTATTTACAAGTCCCAAGAGCACAGAGTGACTGTGAGAAATATACAAGGGCTAGTTTTCCAAGAAATAACTACAGAAGTTAGCCTTTTAGCATTAAAGCAAGTAGGATTCTAATATATCGGGCCTCATAATATGAAAAAATTGGATACAGAAAATATTCTAAAAATATCCTAGTTCTTCTCTATGCTCAAATCAATAGAGTTTCCTTGAGATAAGGAGAGAGATCACTAGTTGCCACATGAAACTACAAAGGTCTCTTCCTACAACATCAAACTTGCAAATCATGCAAAAAGTTTGAGGATTCACTATAGAAGCTACATCAATGTGTTGCCAAATCAAATCCAAAATTACAATAAGAAAAAGGTGCTTACAATTCTCTTATTTTGAGTTGATTATATATGATTAGATTTTCATGTCATATTCTACAATCATCAACCACTAAATTTGAGTTCAAATTCTTGACCCACCAATACATTTCATCAACATGGTCATTGATAATCAAGTTTGGGGTGGAGAGTTTCATGTTGTGATGAAAGTATACACAAAGATCATGAATTGAGTAATCCATGATCAAATAAGTAAGTAATCCACATCAAGGAAAAATGGTTGTGTTAGTAACAATTGTGGTATCGGGGCACAAAGGTACAGCAGGACGGAGAAATCGACGGTCAGAATCTTACAGAGGAGATCGACGAAATCCCGCCAGCCGTTAGATCTCGAGAAGTTGCGTCGGGGTTAAGCCCTAGTGTGCAGAGGAGGAGTCCCGGGGGAGTCATCGGAATATTAGAGTCATCGGGGTTTCAAAGGGTAAGAGGACTGAGACCTTTCGAGTCTCGAAATACTGATGGAGATCCTAGCCGTTGATCTTAGTAGGACACACGTCATACATCAGGAGGAGAGTCGGGGTTCAGTTCATCGGAGAATCGGAGTTTCCGGAGGCAAGAAACTCTTACATGTAGGAATCACGATCCGCAATTTCCCGACTGGATCAGAACCATCCGTCAGCAGGGACACGTGGTGAGAGATCCCGCAAAGTTGGGGATCGGGGAACTGAAAGTCCCGTGCACATGACAACGGGAATCGCGATATCCTAATACGCGATTTCCCGACGGAGTTAAGGACCGTAGTAGGGGACAGGTGTCGAAAGGTCAATCCTTGTAGGGAGACAACGCCAAGTGGCATCGGCATATCGGGAGTCGGGGATCCGTGAGGACAGTGGATCACAACAGCGCAAGTGCCGATTTCCCAACGGAGAAATCCCGAACCCCAAATTTTCGATGGCGCCCAGAATTGGGCCTATGGTTCTGGCGCTTGTTCATCAAGAAGGAGGCATGGGGAAGGGGTGTTTATGTTCGTCATTTGGCTACTCGAGTCCCGAAACGTCGGACTAAATCGCAGAGGGAAGACACAATGATGTACCAGATGCCAATTCGACGTGGGCTAAATCTCAGTACCTGCGGGAGATTAATGAAGAAAAGGGAGGGTGGCTCAAACCTCACCTCGCTTATTTATTGCAAAGTATCGAGGTCCCAGCCGAAAGTCTGCCTGGGAGGGTCCCCTGTACCATTTCTCTTCAGGAAAGCCACGCCGAGTCTTCAATTCGCCAGAAGAACCTGCACATGCCAAGTCAACATTCAAAGGGTTCAGCTACCTCTGGTGCGGGCCATGCCGAATTAGGGTAGCGTATGACAGAGCAATGCAGGCCAGATTTGATTGAGGCAACTCCCTCCATTGAAAGTTCTGAGACGCCTCTGCTGGGCAAAGGAAGGGAAGAGTATATGTAGGCATTTTTGCCATTTTGTAAGGATCGATGGTTGAGCAGGGCTCCCGGTTGTAAAACTTTAATGAAACATTGTTTTCTGGTTATTTCTAGACTTCTAAGACTTCTTGCCTTATGAATGCCAGTTTCTTTACATCTTTGTTATACTGTGTTAGAGCAGCTCGGAATTGGAGGATCCATTCGAGTTGTGGCTGTTATAGGATGATGTTGTAATGGATCACTGTAATGGTTACGGAGTCTCTAATCAGTTCCTGTGATTTCCTTAACACTTAATGACTTGGAATTTGAGGATCCAGTCAAGTCTTCTCTTCAGTTTCTTGAAGCCCTGAACCAGGAGGATCCTGCGTTCAGAGTTTTTCCCCTACAAACCGCTGTAAGCCTATTGCCCAGAGATGTTTGTTCACCTTTCTTACTAAGTCTTCCACCTGCTCATATTTTAATCAACCCACTGGCTGAAGTTAGGATTCCAGACCTCCTTTGTTATTTACATACCAGATCTAGTCCCCGAGTTAGATTGATATCTCCTCGAGCCTTTATCTCCATTTGATCATCCCTTTATAAACAAATCGTGACATTAAACTGATGGGTGTCGGGCTCTGCTCCTGCAAGAAATCCAGGAGTGACTTCTGACGCTAACATTTATGGCGCCATTGCCGGGGACGAAATTGAAGATTTTCCCTGGGTAGAACGACATTGAGCAACTGAATCCGAAGGTGCATCAGATTATCGGAGCCTTTCAAGATTGCTAACATGCACCTGGTGACTCCATTGTGACGACTCCACTGTGGCGGACCTACCCTGTCAATTGTGGCTTTCAGGGGTAGGCATACGCGGTCTCATCCACAACTACCTCTAGCTACGCCTGAAACAGATCCAGAGGTGGTGCTCAGAAGGGGAAAGGCCTCTGAAGAAGAAGCGTCCATCACTGAACTAGGTAATCCACCACATCCTTCTGTGGGAGCTCCTTTTTCTCCCCCTCAGTTTCCCGACAGGCCTGTTTTTGCAGTTTCTCGTTTCCTAAATTTTGGGAGTGTTCCTGTCGAGTTTTCCTCTCCTGGTCTGGGACCGGAGGGTCAAGACCTTGTCACTCCCCTCTCCCCTGAAGCTATACCCTGGCGTAGACCTAGGACCGCATAAGATTTCCCTATGCCTAGCTTAACCACTCCTGTGCAAAGAGGAGCACCCGCTGACTTGAGCTCGATAGCCTTCTCCTTAAATCCCCTCTTGTTTCCCACTCCACTTCGAGACTCATTCCCAATAACCCCTTTGCGAACTCCTTCTCCTCCAAATTCTCCTCCACCTAATATTCCTATGGTTGGTGCTAATCCCCCTCTAAATAGAATGGACGCCATAGTTGCTTCTAGGTATGGTCCCTTGATATTACCTAATCCCATGAATCCTTTCCCTGTTGGGGATTACTTGAAATATATGCCCAAGTTCACCGAGGAAGGGGACATAACTACGGAAGAACACCTGGCTTCTTTCTACAGTTATGCATACAACCTGAACATTGGAGATGAAGATGTCTGGATGAGGGGTTTTGTCCAGAGCCTGAATGGTGAGGTAAGGAAAAGGTTTAGAGGATTAGCTCCCGGATCTATTGCTGGAATTGAAGCCCTGGATAATGCTTTCCTGAGGTAGTGGGGAGATAAGAAGGATTTCATGTATTATATGACTGAGTTCGGGTATTTGAAGAAGATGGAAGGAGAGTCTGTCTCTGACTTCTCTAAAATATTCAATAGGATGTACAATAAGATTCCTGATGAAATAAAGCCATCAGAAGCTTCAGCCAAGATGTCCTATGCTAGTGCGTTTGGCCCCGATTTCTGTCTTTTACTGAGAGAAAGAAGAGTCGCCTCCTTAGTTCAAATGCAAGACGCAGCTATAGAAGTGGAATCCAATGTATTAGCATCCGATAGATTGAAGAGCGAGGCTGACGCGGGCAGAGGAAAGGGAAAATATGAAGCCTCAACTTCGGGCCCATCGGTGCCCCACCTTCAAGTAGACGAACTAACCAAGATGGTGAAGTCTATGTCTACAGAGATGGAAAGAATAAAGGTAGAGAGGAGGCAAGAATACAAGGGCCCTCAGAGCACCGAAAACAACGGAGGTTTTCGGAGGCCAAACAATATCGCTACCCCGATGATGCAAAGAGACAGAGATGACCAGAAAATTCAGGCCCCTTTTCAAAACAATTTTGTGGCTGAGGGAGAAGAAGGGGAAGTAGGCGAACTTGAACCTGAAATCAATTTCTTTGGAGATACGCCTCCTTTTCCTCATCTCGCTTAATCAGCATACGAGGAGTCTCTCATGGACAGTCAGCTAAATGAATTGAGCAAGGGAGAAAAGGTTGGCGGCGGTCAAGGCAAGTACAACCTGAGGTCCAACAAAAGGACAACAACACCTGATATTCCTGAGCAGTCCATTAGAGGAGAGAAGCCTGCTAGTGAAGTAGTAGATGGTCACAGAGGTAAGAGGCCCAACCCCTCTCTCCCGTTGTCCACAATCATGTTCCTGAAATAAAAGAAATTCCAAAGCCTACATCTTCTTTTAATTTCGAGCATGAGATCCAAAAGATCAGAATCCCTGTGCCCCACACTGAGCTAATTAAACATGATGAATTCAAAAAGCGCTTCTCTGAACTTTTACAGTCTAAAGCCTCATGCCTTCCCTTAGACTCCATAAACCTCCAAGATAAAAAGCCAGCAGTTTTCCTGGGCCCCATGGTAGAAAATAGATATGACTCATCCCCACCTTTCTACACATCCCTGAACGTACATGATAAAGTGTTGCACAACTGCTTGATGGATTCAGGGGCCTCTCACAACCTCATGCCCAAAACTGTCATGGAATATTTAGGGCTAGAAGTTACCCGAGCCTATCATGACCTCTATTCCTTTGATTCCAGGAGAGTTCATTGTCTTGGAGTTATCAAAGACCTGGTTGTGACCTTGTTTCAGCTGCCCATGAAGAGTGTGGTCATGGATGTTGTAGTAGCTGATGTCCCCCCCAAGTTCGGTATGTTATTATCAAGATCTTGGATAAAAAGACTCGGGGGAACCTTGCTGATGGACCTCACATATGCTACTATTCCAGTGTTTGGAGGAGAGAATAGAAGACTATACAGGGAAGCTCGATTGGCCTATATAATCAGTGATGAAGCCAACCCTACCAACCATCCCATCTTTGCCTTGGACACTGACTTAGGCTCCAGTTTTCTACAACTCACCCATGCCCCCGAGCCTCCTCTCAAACGCAGAAAGCAGCCCACCAGTTCCCCCGAACTTCCTCCCTCCATCACCCCCCTTTGGAAACTGTTCTTTGATGGAGCCTCTTCCAGGGAAGGCGTTGGAGCTGGGGTGGTTTTTGTGTCACCTGCTCAGGAAACCATATCTCTGTCTTACAAATTAGAATTTGAAGCTACCAATAATGTGGCAGAGTATGAAGCTCTTGTCCTGGGGCTAAGAGCTGCAAAGGAAATGGGAATTCAGGAAGTAGCATTTTTTGGAGATGCAGAGTTGGTGGTTTAGCAGGTCAGGAACGCTTATCAGGCTAAGCATCCTCGACTCAGGAGTTACAGGAATGAGGTTTGGGACCTTATTGACAGTTTCTTCTCATCGTTTAGTATTTCTTTCATCCCAAGAGAGGAGAACACCTTGGTAGATTCCTTGGCTACATCGGCTAGCAATTTCAAAGTACCCTTGCCACCCAAATTCAGATATGATGTAGAGGTAAATACAGGCCCTCCATACCTGACAACGTCAAATAGTGGAAGGTATTCGAGGATGATCTTGAGGTCAAGAGGTTCTTGGAGACTGTCAAGGAATTTTCAGAAATGCTCATTGACCAAGACCTTGTCTCAGAGGAGGAGCTTGATCGGGGTAATTTTCTGAATAAGATTGCGGAGCGTGACATTGTACAATTGCCCAACAATCATATCCCCAGAGGACTGGTTCCTTTGGAAAGACTTTTTAATGGAAATGATGTATCGCTAAAAGGAGAAGTCTCGGAGGAGGACGTTGGTACTATTCAGTGCAACATTTTGACCGAGAGTGAGCCCAAGTATGTCAAATTGTCAAGAAGTCTGACAAAGGAGCAGGGGTCTAAATACATTGGACTTTTGAGAGAATTTGTGGATGTTTTTGCCTGGACATACGAAGACCTCAAAACCTACGACACCTCTATCATCGAGCATAAAATCCCACTAAAGGAGGGAGCAAAACCATTTAGTCATAAGCTGAGACAGATCAATCCTATGTTGTTGCCTGTCATGGAGAGGGAAGTGAATAAGTTGTTGCAAGCTCAGATCATTGTACCACTAAGATATTCAGAATGGGTGGCCAACTTGGTGCGAGTAAGGAAAAAGAATGGAGAGATCTGACTCTGTGTAGATTTCAGAAACCTGAACAGGAGCTCACGGAAGGATAACTACCCCTTGCTGAAGATGGAACATATATTGTAGAGGGTGACAGGAGCTTCCAGGATGTCCATGATTGATGGTTTCTCTGGCTACAATCAAGTCTCTGTTATGCCTGAGGATAGGGAAAAGACAGCATTCACCACTCCATGGGGCACATTCATGTATGACAAGATGCCATTTGGACTAATGAATGCAGGGGCGACATTCCAGCGTTCCATGGACATAGCTTTCGTTGGGGAAAAGGATAAATTTGTTGTCGTTTATCTGGATGACATCACAGTGTTTTCAAAATCTGATAAAGAACATCGTCGCCATCTCAGGAAAGTTTTCTTGAAATGTAGAAAGTTTGGCATTTCATTAAACGACAAGAAATATCTATTCGCCATGCAGGAGGGAAAGTTACTAGGACACATAGTATCAGCAGAAGGAGTCAAGATTGACCCCAGCAGAGTTGAGTCCATACAAGCCTTATCAATCCCGAGGTCCAAGAAGGAGGTCCAATCTTTCCTCGATAAAATTAATTTTCTGAGGAGGCTTGTGCCTAACTTTGTTGAGGAGGTAAATCTTATAACAGTCATGTTAAAGAAAGAGAATGAAGTAAGGTGGATGATCCAAAATCGGATTCAGAAGTCTGTCAGGGCATGAAAAATGCTCAAAAATGAAAGTGCTCGGAATCCGACGAAACCAACACCATTGTGTCTGTCTCGTCTTCCTGATTCCGGTGGTATAATTTTTATCTCAAACGGAGTCTGTATGGAGAAGATATCTCATTCTGTCTGCCAAGCCAAACAGGCAAAATTTTGGGATGTTGACTGTACCTGTCTGTACAGTCCGTATAGGACACGTGTCAGTCCGTACGATGACACATGGCAGGTCCGTACAGGTGATGTGACAGCACCAGGGGATGACACGTGGTAGGTCCGTACGACGACACGTGACAGGTTCCGTACATGACACATGGCAGCACCAGGGGACGACACGTGGCAGGTCCGTACGACGACACGTGGCAGATTCCGTACAGGACACGTGGCAGCCTCAGAGCGTGACACATGTCAGGCAGATTTGGCATTTTGAACGTACGGTTGGAACAATCCCGAGGTGACACGTGTCACCACTGAAAGGGTGACACGTGGCATGGGATGACGTCAG
>SNQJ01S0025745.1:89645-112675 GCA_010110895.2 Picea sitchensis
GCATACGAGGACTCTCTCATGGACAGTCAGCTAAATGAATTGAGCAAGGGAGAAAAGGTTGGCGGCGGTCAAGGCAAGTACAACCTGAGGTCCAACAAAAGGACAGCAGCACCTGATATTCCTGAGCAGTCCATTAGAGCAGAGAAGCCTACTAGTGAACTAGAAGATGGCCACAGAGGTAAGAAGGCCCAACCCCTCTCTCCCATTATCCACAATCATGTTCCTGAAATAAAAGAAATTCCAAAGCCTACATCTTCTTTTAATTTCGAGCATGAGATCCAAAAGATCAGAATCCCTGTGCCCCTCATTGAGCTAATTAAACATGACGAATTCAAAAAGTGTTTCTCTTAACTTTTACAGTATGAAGCCTCATGCCTTCCCTCAGACTCCATAAACCTCCAATATGAAAATCCAGCAGTTCTACTGGGCCCCTTGGTAGAAAATAGAGATGACTCATCCCCCCCTTTCTACACATCCATGAACGTACATGATAAAGTGTTGCACAACTGCTTGATGGATTCAGGGGCCTCTCACAACCTCATGCCCAAAACTGTCATGGAAGAGTTAGGGCTAGAAGTTACCCAAGCCTATCATGACCTCTATTCCTTTGATTCCAGGAGAGTTCAGTGTCTTGGAGTTATCAAAGACCTGGTTGTGACCTTGTTTCAACTGCCCATGAAGAGTGTGGTCATGGATATTGTAGTAGTTGATGTCCCCTCCAAGTTCGGTATGCTATTATCAATATCTTGGATAAAAATACTGGGGGGAACCATGCAGATGGACCTCACATATGCTACTATCCCAGTGTTTGGAGGAGAGCATAGAAGACTATACAGGGAAGCTCGATTGGCA
The DNA here is from genome assembly GCA_010110895.2 of Picea sitchensis. Lineage (NCBI taxonomy): Eukaryota > Viridiplantae > Streptophyta > Pinopsida > Pinales > Pinaceae > Picea > Picea sitchensis. The sequence continues at coordinate 90,498 of SNQJ01S0025745.1, forward strand.
TATATAATCAGTGATGAAGCCAACCCTACCAACCATCCCATCTTTGCCTTGGACACTGACTTAGGCTCTAGTTTGCTACAAATCACCCATGCCCCCGAGCCTCCTCTCAAACTCAGAAATCAGCCTACCAGTTCCCCTAAACTTCCTCCCTCCATCACCCCCATCTAGAAACTGTTCTTTGATGGAGCCTCTTCCAGGGAAGGCGCTGGAGCTGGGGTGGTTTCTGTGTCACCTGCTCAGGAAACCATATCTCTGTCTTACAAATTAGAATTTGAAGCTACCAATAATGTGGCAGAGTATGAAGCTCTTGTCCTGGGGATAAGAGCTGCAAAGGAAATGGGAATTCAGGAAGTAGCAGTTTTTGGAGATGCAGAGTTGGTGGTTCAGCAGGTCAGGAATGTTTATCAGGCTAAGCATCCTCTACTCAGCAGTTACAGGAATGAGGTTTGGGACCTTATTGACAGTTTATTCTCAACGTGTAATATTTCTTTCATCCCAAGAGAGGAGAACACCTTGGCAGATTCCTTGGCTACATCGGCTAGCAATTTCAAAGTACCCTTGCCACCCAAATTCAGATATGATGTAGAGGTAAAATACAGGTCGTCCATACCTGACAACCTCAAACATTGGAAGGTATTTGAGGATGAACCCGAGGTCAAGAGGTTCTTGGAGACTGTCGAGGAATTTTCAGAAATGCACATTGACCAAGACGTCGTCTCAGAGTAGGAGATTAATCGGGGTAATTTTCTGAATAAGATTGCAGAGCGTGACATTGTACAGCTGCCCAACAATCATATCCCCAGAGGACTGGTTCCTTTGGAAAGACTTTTTAATGGAAATGATGTATCGCTAAAAGGAGAAGTCTCGGAGGAGGACGTTGGTACTATTCAGTGAAACATTGGGACCGAGAGTGAGCCCAAGTATGTCAAATTGTCAAGAAGTCTGACAAAGGAGCAGGGGTCTAAATACATTGGACTTTTGATAGAATTTGTGGATGTTTTCGCCTGGACATACGAAGACCTAAAAACCTACGACACCTCTATCATCGAGCATAAAATCCCACTAAAGGAGGGAGAAAATCCATTTAGGCAGAAGCTGAGACAGATCAATCCTATGATGTTGCCTATCATGGAGAGGGAAGTGAAGAAGTTGTTGCAAGCTCAGATCATTGTACCACTAAGATATTCAGAATGGGTGGCCAACTTGGTTCCAGTAAGGAAAAAGAATGGAGAGATCTGACTCTGTCTAGATTTCAGAAACCTGAACAGGAACTCACGGAAGGATAACTACCCCTTGCCGAAGATGGAACATATACTGCAGAGGGTGACATGAGCTTCCAGGATGTCCATGATTGATGGTTTCTCTGGCTACAATCAGGTCTCTGTTCTGCCTGAGGATAGGGAAAAGACAGCATTCACCACTCCATCGGGCACATTCATGTATGCCAATATGCCATTTGGACTAATGAATGCAGGGGTGACATTCCAGCGTGCCATGGACATAGATTTCATTGGAGAAAAGGATAAATTTGTGGTCGTTTATCTGGATGACATCACAGTGTTTTCAAAATCTGATAAAGAACACCGTCGCCATCTCAGGAAAGTTTTCTTGAAATGTAGAAAGTTTGGCATTTCATTAAACCCCAAGAAATCTATATTCGCCATCCAGGAGGGAAAGTTACTAGGCCACATAGTATCAACAGAAGGATTCAAGATTGACCCCAGCAGAGTTGAGGCGATACAAGCCTTATCAAACCCGAGGTCCAAGAAGGAGGTCCAATCTTTCCTCGGTAAAATTAATTTTCTGAGGAGGTTTGTGCCTAACTTTGCTGAGGAGGTAAACCTTATAACAGTCATGTTAAAGAAAGAGAATGAAGTAAGGTGGACCCCTCAATCACGGCATTCCTTTGAACAAATCAAGAAGTCCCTGACTGAAGCTCATGTGCTTATCAGCCCCGACTACTCAAAGGATTTCCTTATTTTCTCCTTTGCCTCACCTGACACAGTGGCTACTGTTCTATTACAGACAAATGACGGTGGGCTAGAGAAGCCTATTTCTTATTTTAGCCGAGCATTGAGGGATGTCGAAGTCAGGTATGACACTATGGAGAAGCAGGCTTATTCTCTAATAAAATCTCTCAAAGCTTTTAGAACCTACATCCTGCAGTCAAAGATCATCGCCTATGTCCCCTCGGCTGTTGTTAAAGACATTCTTATTCATCCTGACATAGATGGGAGAGGGAGTAAATGGATAGCCAAAATCCTGGAATTCGACCTGGAAATAAGGCCCACCAAATTGATCAAAGGTCAAGGTTTAGCCAAATTGTTGGCTGAAGCAAACTGCCAAGATTTGGGGATAGGTTTCATCAACGAATGCTCGGATATTCAGTAGAAGCAACCGCCTGATATAGACCATCAAAGGGAGCCCCCATTGGCTCTATGTCCTTGGTATAAGGATGTCATATACTTTCTGCAGGAGCTGCGGCCTCCAGACCGCCTGCAAAGAAGCAAAGCAAGAGCTCTAAATCTCAAAGCAGTCAGGTACTGCCTGATCGATCAAGTGTTATATTGGAAAGACCCCCTGGGGGTGCTTTTAAAATGCATGAGTCCACCAGAGGCCGAGATGATCGTGGCTGAATTTCACAGCGGCCTATGTGGACGACACCATTTCTGGAGAGCCACAGCCCACAAAATCCTCAGGGTCGGATACTACTGGCCTACCGTGTTCACTGATGTCTACAAAAGGGTCAGAGCCTGCATCAAATGTCAAAAATTTGCAGGAAAGCAGTAGCTCAGGTCTCTGCCATTAAATCCGGTGATGGTTTTAGGGCCTTTCCAACAGTGGGGCCTAGACTTCATTGGAGAAATTCACCCTACCTCCAGTGGGCAGCACAAGTGGATCCTGACTGCTACAGATTTATTTACCAAGTGGATTGAAGCTATTCCCACCAGGAGTTCTTCCCACAAGGTAATCATTGGATCCTTGGAGGACCTCATCACAAGGTTCTGCTGCCCAAATAAGATTGTCACTGATAATGCAGCCGCTTTCGGGGCTTAACCACTAGCCAAGTTCTGTGAATAGTTCGAGATCAAATTGATTCACTCCACCTCGTAATATCCATAGGGAAACGGTCTAGCGGAATCCTCCAACAAAATCCTAATAAGGATCATCAAAAGGTTGTTGGAAGACAACAAAAGGGCTTGGAGTTCAAAGCTGAAATTCGCCCTATGGGCTGATCGGGTGACTACAAAGAGATCTATAGGTCTCTCCCCTTTCCAGTTAGTATACGGAGCCGAAGTTGTCTTCCCTTCTCAGATGTCCATTCCCTTCTCAGTTGTCTTCCCTTCTCAGCTGGCCCTTCGGTTCATCGGAGAATCGGAGTTTCCAGAGGAAAGAAACTCTTACATGTAGGAATCGTGATCTGCGATTTCCCGACTGGATCAGAACCGTCCGTCAGCAGGGACACGTGGCGAGATATCCCGCAGAGTTGGGGATCGGGGAACTGAAAGTCACATGCACATGACAACGGGAATAGCAATATCCCGATACGCGATTTCCTGATGGAGTTAAGGACCGTAGTAGGGGACAGGTGTCAGAAGGTCAATCCTTGTAGGGAGACAACGCCAAGTAGCATCGGCATATCGGGAGTCGGGGATCCGTGAGGACAGTGGATCACAACAACGCAAGTGCCGATTTCCCGACGGGGAAATCCTGAACCCTGAATTTTCGATGGCACCCAGAATCGGGCCTATGGTTCTGGCGCCTGTTCATCAAGAAGGAGGCATGGGGAAGGGGTGTTTATGTTCGTCATTTGGCCACTCGCGCACCGAAACGTCAGACTAAATCGCAGAGGGAAGACACAATGATGTACCAGATGCCAATTCAACGTGGGATAAATCTCAGTACCCGCTGGAGATTAATGAAGAAAAGAGAGGGTGGCTCAAACCTCACCTCGCTTATTTATTGCAGAGTATGGAGGTCCTAGCCGAAAGTCTTCCCGGGAGGGTCCCCTGTACCATTTCTCTTCAGGAAAGCCATGCTGAGTCTTCAATTCGCCAGAAGAACCTGCACACGCCAAGTCAACATTCAAAGGGTTCAGCTACCTCTGGCGTGGGCCATGCCGAATTAGGGTAGCGTATGACAGAGCAATGCAGGCCAAATTTGATTGAGGCAACGCCATCCATTGAAAGTTCTGAGACGCCTCTACTGGGCAAAGGAAGGGAAGAGTATATGTAAGCATTTTTGCCATTTTGTAAGCATCGATGGTTGAGCAGGGCTCCGGGTTGTAAAACTTTAATGAAGCACTATTTTGTGGTTATTTCTAGACTTCTGAGACTTCTTGCCTTATGAATGCCAGTTTCTTTATATCTTTGTTATATTGTGTTAGAGCAGCTCGGAATTGGAGGATCCAGTCGAGTTGTAGCTATTATAGGATGATGCTGTAATGGATCATTGTAATGGTTACGGAGTCTCTAATCGGTTCCTGTGATTTCCTTAACGCTTAATGACTTGGAATTGGAGGATCCAGTCAAGTCTTCTCTTCAGTTTCTTGAAGCCCTGAACCAGGAGGATCCTGCATTCAGAGTTTTTCCCCTACAAACCGCTGTAAGCCTGTTTCCCAGAGCTGTTTGTTCACCTTTCTTACTAAGTCTTCCACCTGCTCATCTTTTAATCAACCCAGTGGCTAAAGTTAGGATTCCAGACCTCCTTTGTTCTTTACGTACCAGATCCAGTCCCCGAGTTAGAGTGATATCTCCTTGAGCCTTTATCTCCATTTGATCATCCCTTTATAAACAAATCGTGACATTAAATTAATGGGTGTCGGGCTTTTCTCCAACAAGCAATCCAGGAGTGACTTCCGATGCTAACACCGAACCTTTCGACAACACATGCGAAGTAGGCGAAGTATCACCTGAGGTAGAAGCAAGGGGGTTACATGATGCAGGTGTCTGTAACCAGGCTGGGACATAGATCTGTGATAAAGAACTTTGTAGAATATTATATTAACACTTAGAAGGTGACATGCATTAGTTCCTAAACATCGCAGAGCATAATCAAAGATAGATCGTCATAGTAGAAACGAATGATTATATACCCTAAGCACTTAGCATGATAATTTAGATCTAGCATTTATTTACCCTTAACACAAGTAAATCACTTAAGAAACCAGAGATCTATCTATTATACATCATAATAAAAGAACTAAGCAGATTCATAACATAAATAACACAGCACAAATCAAACCATAGACACCATATATACGTGGTTCACCCCAGTGTGGGGCTACGTCCACCAACCACTTCGCCTCTTTATTATTCGTCAAAATCCTACATTCATTCACTCTTGTGCACTAAGCCAGAGAGTTGAACTTCGCACCAGACAGAAGATATGCCCACTGATCACCATATCCTCCTTCCAAAACTAGTCAAGGCACAAAGACAACTCTCTATCGATCACAGAGATTTAACACAGACACATTCCTTTGCACAAAGAAACTTTTTTCACACAGAACTACATTCACTTTTCTTAGCTACTTCTATAATACATTCTTCTTTATTTATATTTTACAACCCCTTACAATAAGGCCTAATCATGGGAAAACCCCATGGGCCGACATCCTATAAAATCGTTACAAAAACCCTAGAGGACCCTTTATTGGGTCCACTTAACCCTCAAAATTGGTGAGTTTCACGATCTCATCTCCATATAGGTGCTCCTTCCTTGAACAACATGTCGAAGTCCAAAAGTGGGTCAAAGATGACCGAAGTTTCCCCAAAACTTGGTTGAGGGCCAACAACTACTGGACCTACAACAACCCTTTGAGATCAAGATAAATGCTTCAAACTATGTTGTGGGTGTCATTCTCACTCAGCATGGCCACCACGTGGCCTATCATGGTGAGACACTATCAGATGATGTCCATAAGTACCCTACTTATGAAAAATAAATGTACTCGATTGTGCAATCATGTTGCCAATGGAGACATTACATTCTTGGGAAGGAGACAGTCATCCACACTGATCATAAGACATTGTAGTTCATATAGACACAAGGAAAATTGCAAAATGGTCACCATTAGAAGTGGTCCACATACTTGCATCAATTCCACCTCAACTTCAAGTATAAAGTAGGAAGCACCAACCATGTCGTTGATTGCCTTAGTAGACGACCATACACGACACTCACCACGGTGTTAGTCTCTTGCAGCCAGGAGACCTCTGGATGGCCCCAACTATATGAGACTGACCCGGACTTCGCCACCACCTACCAAATGTTTGGCGCACACGCATTTGTTACTAATTTCCATCTTCAGGATGGGTTGTTGTGTCATATGGGCCATATATGTGTTCCATCAAGCAAGCAAGCAAACATGATCTAGGAATCCCACTATAGTCAGGTGGCAGGACACTTCAGCATCGAAAAGACAGTGAAAATGTTGCATAAACATTTCTACTGGTCGAAATTTCGACAAGAGGTCAGCAAGTATATCAAGTCCTACACTACCTGTGTTATTTCCAAACCAACCACTAAGAAACAGGGCATGTACACCCCTCTTCCTACTCCAGACAGGCCATGGGAATCCATCTCCATGGACTACATGTCGGGTCTCCTGCCCACCAAGAGGGGAAATGACTGTATTTTTGTGTTTTTTGATCGCTTTTCTAAGATGGCGATTTTGGCCGCCTGCAAGAAGAGAATCATAGTAGAGGCCACAACCAAGCTCTTCTTTGAACGAGTCTGGGTACATTTTGGAATCCCACAAACCATTGTCTCATATCAGGACAGTCGATTTCTCAGCACATTCTGGTCAAGCCTCCGGTCACTGTTGGACACCAAGCTCAATAAATCCATGACCTTCCACCCCCAGAAAGATGGCCAAACCGAGGTCATAAATCGAATGATCGTGCGTATCCTACGCATGTATAATTCCAAGCACCCTCGTACATGGGATGAGAGTCTTCCCTATGTCCAACATAGCTACAACTGAGCCCTGCATAGCTCAACTAGCCACAACCCCTTTCAGATGGGGTTGGGATTCAAACCATTGGGTCCCATAGATGTTGCACTACCCCTTCTGTCACCTCAACCGACTCATCTCCTGCTCCAAATGAAGTTGACAAATCCACCTGGTTCATTGAGAGGATCCAACACATCCTCCAACAAGTTCAGGATATCCTACATAAGACCAATGACAAGTACAAGCAATGTCATGATCAACACCAGGTGTCACATAAGTTTCAGGTGGGCGACAAAGTTTGGTTGCATTTGCAGAAAGAACGCCTTATTGGACCCGATTGGAAGCTTCACCCACTCCATTATGGGTCGTACACCATCACCAAGGTTGTGGGTGATAATGCTTTTGAGCTCAACATTCCTCCTTTCCTCGGCCTGCACTAAGTGTTCAACGTGGATCTCCTTCGACCTTATTTCCCACCATTATTGGACACCTCAGAGATAGCAGAATAGTTGAAACCAACAAAGCTCAAACCCGAATGCATACAACATGCATCCAGTGATCATATTGTGGACAAACAGGTCAATGGCACTCGCCAGCAAAGGATCCATCTTTATCAAGTTGTCAAAGAAGGGAAGCTCTTGCACCAAGGCAAGTGACTCACTCAGGGCCAAATTCAGCAAAACTTTCCTCATCTAAAGGGGGAACTCAATGCAATGGAGACCATTACTTCCTAATGGGGGAGGATTGATTGATATGGATGTTGGTGGCCTCCCACCTATTCCAACTGGCTCATTTTGGCAGTTTTTCAGTTCGACAAATTTTTCCTAGTTTTTGGGTCCCTAACTTCTAGGGTCGTTTTGAGGCCCTAAACAACATTTTTAGGGCTCGCCACAGTCAACATGTGTAGGGATAGCCACAGGAAACATGTATATTCCTCGGATAGACCTTTCCAACAGGATATCGTGCGCCTAAAATGGATATCGTATGCAAAAGTTACAACCCCAAAAAGTTGATGTACTAACTTACCCAAACAAGGCCCACATGACTCTTTGTGCTTCATCTCCTAGGGTTAGATTTTTTTATGTCTAGGGTTTTTGACATTCCTGTTTATTGTAAAATTCCTTAAGAGCCTCATTGTAATAATCTTCTAGTGAATGAGCGCAATCATCACATCTCTTCTCAAAGATAAGCCGCCACCATTCTAGGAAGCTTGTTTTCCGCTGCATTTTACAGTTTCAGCTTATTTCCTTATTGAATAGAAACCAGTTTTACTATATATGTGTTATTTTGTGTTAAGAATGTTTTGATAATAATTTGTATTCATTTCTTTATGCTCATAAAATCTGGATCACAACTCTTTCATTTCTAGTGTGCCCATTTTGTAAGGCATCTTGGACACAGGGGTAGCACTTGGCACCAAATCAATAGAGAAATCAATGCCTCTCTTTAGTGAAAATCCTGAAATATCCTCAAAAACGTCTTCAAAATATTTCAAGACTGGATGGTATTCAAGATTTTAAACTTTATCACTAGCTTCCTCTTCCATGTGAGTTGCAAAAATTTGACATCCCTTCCTAAAACTCTTTTTCAGCTGCATAGCTGAAATTTCTCTAAGAAATACAACTTTCGAAATGCCTTGAATATTTTTTTGCTTCCCTTTCTCATCAAAACAAGTTATTTTCTTGTTGTAATAGTCTAGAATAGCATGGTGTTTTCCAACTAATCCATGTCAATTAGACAGTCATACGAACCCAAAGGTATAATGTTTACATCTACCTTCGTGTTAAGTCCATTCATGTCTATCAGGCAATCTTTAACCAACTCATTGATCTTTCTCTTAGCCCCTATGGTCAACTGAACTAACCAATATTTCTTATGCTTACTCCTTTGCAAGTGAAATATTTCAATAATGTTAGAGTTTATGTAACTATGGCTAGCTCCAGAATCAATTAAAATCGCTATGGGTTGGTTATCCATCTTACCTTCCACTTCAATCATGGGGGATTGATACTTTTCTTGCTTGTTTCCAAGGCTATATAAGAATGCATAAATACTTGGCATGCTTCCTCCCATATCTTCCATTGTTTCATCCTCCTGGATGTTGTGGATGATCCTCATTCTTTCTCCTTTGTGAGGGAAATCGTTATACAAGTGATTCCCCTCACATCCCCAACATTGTACAGGTTTCTTCCTTGACCTTTTCCCAAAAAAATATATTATCTTGTGTTCATTTTGGGTTGACTAGCCTTTCTAGTTTTCTTGAGAGTTATTCTTTAAAAAGGGTGGCTTAAAACATTTCTTCATTTTCTCCCTCTTTCCTTTCATCTTGTCATTCCAAGTCTTTTGAAAGACTTGCCTCCCTATGATATTCTCATAGAGATGCCTTCCTCTCCTTATGGTCACCTCCAAAGACTTGGGGTTATCATATTGTATCTTGTCACTATAGAAGGAGGGTAAACCACTAAGAAACCTTCGTATTTTTACCTTCTCATCTTTTATGAAGTTAGCATACTTCATCAATTTAAAGAACATCTTCACATACTCATCCATTATCATGCTTCCCAACTTGAGTTCAAATAACTCTTTCATCTTCCTCTCATAGTAATTCTTAGACAAATATTTCTCTTGGAAATATCCTTTGAACTTCCTATATGAGACCCTCTTCTCATCAAGATGTTTGGCTTGCTTAAGCCGATCCCACCATATGGCTTCCTTTCCTTGCAAGTGGTAGGTTGCAATTCATGTTTCTACTCTGGAAGGGTAATCATGCACCTAGAAATATTTCTTCATTTCCAACAGCTATGCCTTGAACTCTTCTCCATTCCTGTGCTCACCATTTAAATTTGGTGGCTTTATCTTCCTAACTTCACCTCACAAGATGTCTCCCTCAGGCTTTCTCCTTAGTCTCCCGATAGGGGACACACTTGGGTTTCTCCATGGCCACGAACTAGCATGAGATCTCCTAGTGGATTGTTTTGGGGAATGATGGTGCCAACTCCTACTACTTGATTTCCTATCATTCCCATTCCCATATCTTCTGCTATGGTATTTGGATGTTGTCACTTCTCTAGCACTAGATTCGGGCTTCGTTCCATATTTCTTATTGGCTTGCTTATGCAACATGTTCAATCTTTGAAGTATCTATTCCTGAACCTTCATAGTATTTTCATTATCATCTCTATATCTTGATACTTCTCTATGCAGGATTCTCATAGTTGCAGGCTCATTCTTGTCTCTTCTTCCATTTGACTAAGTCTCAGCATTCCCTATGTTGACATACAGACCTCTAAACTCCTCTTCATGACTGTAGGACCCTTGGGAATATTCCATTGTTGTGGTTTATCATATAGTAACCAAAATGATTCTTTCAACCTCTAATTATACAAAAAATGTGCATGCAAACAATTTATGTTAGATGAGAATAAACACACACACATGCACACACACGGTTCGCAAAAGAATACATAAAAAAATTCGCTCTTTAATGCCACCAATCATATTCTTTTGATTTAAATGATTTTTTTTTTCTCAAAATAGTTTTATGGGTCAATAGATGGATTCTCCTCCTCAAAACCTTTCCATCGACTATATATTTTCTCGATTATGAGTTCCAATAAGAAAGTTATGGTCTTTGAAAGTTTTGACCATTTTCTCTTTTACATCCTTGAATGCTACAGGTGTTCTCTTTCTCTCCCAACACATTTTTAGGTACTCATAACTCAAATTTGTCTCTATGATTGACTTCCACAGTCCATGAGATTTCCATAGATTATTCATGGGCCCCAAACTGAATCTTGAGCTAGAAGTTATGCCCTCTACAAGAAATCCAGTACTAAATTTTACCCTTGACTATTTTGGTTGTAACTCCCTCATACAAGCTACGTTTGGAGAATATTTTAGCTTGCTGGAAAACTCTCTTTGAGCTCTATCATTTTAGAAGAAAAAATGTGTGTCCTAGAAGGAAACATAGTGTCGTACAAATTTGATTTTATAAAAACATTGTTTAGGCCCTCAAAAATTCCATGCAAGATGAAGACCTTCGAAAACTAGAATTTTCATAGAAAAATTCACTAAATTACTACAGCAAGAGTATTTAGATATAAAACCTTGCTCTCAAAATCAATATCAATCCCAATCGTTGATCTTCCTAGAGTTGCCAAGTTGTATCTAGACCTATGCAATCCTGTCAAACCTCTCTCTTTCTCGGACTCTTCCCATCGGAAGTCCAAATTGTTGGGTGCACAAATGTCTCTGAAATTCGTAGTCTAAAACACTATAGGAACCTTCTCGTCGGGAAACCTCCATCAAAAACATGATTTCTTTGCTTTTCGACCCTTATGAACTCTGAAGTTCAATATCCCATTGGGATTTCTTTGTTGAACTTCATTCATTAGAAACATCCTCTCCGAATGAGCCTTTTAACCGCCCTCTTTCAAAGGCTCTCAGGAACCATTCTTCCTGAAGCCATGCACTCAACTTCCACATGGAATTCTATGATTCTCCAACTCTTGATGACATTTCCTCTGACATGGTACACTGACATACATGCTCTCATGGAATTCTCCTCCACCCTCATCCCTTCCAAGGAAACATGCTCATTAATAGATCAAATGGTTAGCAATCATACTTCCCAATGACCATGATCATCTCAGTATCCCAAAATTATGCACTTGTTACCTCGGTTGGATTGACTCCCTTGGAAGGTGAAATTACCTTTCCCCAAGCCTTCTAAACATGTCTTTCTGATTCTACCTTTCTAAAAAATCCAACAACTATGAGAACTATCGATCAATTGCCATGATCATTTTAGGCTTGTGCCATCAGAATCCTTTCTTTGAACTCAAAATTGTGTCCAAATTCAGACCTTCATAAACCATCTTCCCAAACAAACCTTCTGCAACTGAATCTCAATCGCTAATTCTCCAAGTCGAATTAATCCGGGCAGTCGATGACTAAACTTCATGACTTCCTTGAAACTTATAGGATTTCGACCCTCTAGGAAAAAATTGACTATGCAACCTACAATTCGACGCAATAATTTTTTGTTTGACTATTTTGAAGCACTTGAAATTGAAATATGCTCATAATTTGGGGATTTCACTTCTATTCCACCATTTTTCCCCAAATCCATCACAGGATGAAATATGAAACCACAAATTTGTTCAATTCATGTTGATTCCTGGCCCATACAAGCTTAATGTTGAACAACCTTGAGCTCTAATACCATTTTGTATCATCCCCCAACTTAACCAGGGAACATTACTATGCGGAAAAACACATAAAACAATTTTTTTTTGCTAATTGATTCTTGTAGCTTACCAGCTACGATTTAAACAAATTTTCGACTAATTTATGATACCCATAACTAAATACATTTATAACACTCTAAACAAGCATGATTACAACTAATAAAACATCTATAACAATATATAAACCATTATCATTCATAGAGTAATTGCACATCCATGAACTCATAAATAACACAACAAAATAAACAAACACTTATCTTTAAAAGAGAGTTTGTGCAACCAACTAATTGGGAAGGATGTTCCACCCAACCATAGACCTATTGTTCCAAATCTCAACAATAAGTAACCCTTGATCTGGGGCTAGAAATCCAAAAAAGAAGGGTTCTTCTCACAATCCTACACAACTCCAGATCACACAACCCACTAGTTTTCTCCTATAGCTATCCCAAATTTCCTCCAACTCTTTTCCTCTTGATCTGCCCAACCCAAGGAATGTACCCCTTCACTTCTCTCATTCCATCGGGCATCTCATTCATTTATCAAGGTATCTATGGAATAGGTAGCTAGGAATATCTCAGTTGGGAACTCAAGGGAACTTAGTACAAGCAAAAACAACAACAAACACTTGTTGATACAATGAAACTCACCAAGGAGTTCATTCCTCAGGCTTGACAACCCAACTCTTCAATTTCCTGCTCCAAAATGATCCAAAATCACCCCAACATTATCTATAATTCACCCATCCTTGTTTTTCCAGCTCCTAAGCTCTTATCCCCTATTCTCTATTGTTGTTCATGTAAAAACTAAATGTCTCCAACTACCTGTTGCTTCCCATACGAATTTCCTCTATTTCACCAAGATAATTGACTTTTCACTCTACTCAATGTTGATTGTACTTCATCCCCGTGCTCTTCAATAACTATGGGATGTGACTCTCACATCCACCCTATGACAGGTATTCAATTATTAGGATCTCATATAATCAACTAGAAAATAGAAGGTTTTCCCAAGTGATAGTAAAATTTAGAAATGTGGGTTTGAATTAATACCCATAAATTATTTCCCTTTGGACCCCTCTTGGACACTCTCTAGGCATTCCCCCTCTCTTGTGGATTAATCATCCCCCATCTCTATCCATATCTCAGTAGGTGGTATTATATTATATGTACAATTCAAAAAATACATTTTGCATTTACATTGTTTGGCCATAGCCACATTTATATATGCATTATGCATTATTTTAATTGGGGATTATAATGGGGATGTTACACGAATCAAACTTTGAAATTTTTATAGGGCATAGAGGACATCCTAATGTATATACCCTAAAAATTTCATCAAAGGATATTGGTTTTAAGTGGTCCAAAAAATTCTATTACAGACCACTACAAAGCAGCCTAAGAAACTCAGAAAAATAGAGTGTCCTAAGTATTTGGATCGGTTCTCACTCATTACTTAGAATAAGACTCCAAAACTTTTATAGGGTGTACAAGACATCTTCCTATATCTCACATAAAAATTTCATCAAAGGATATTGGTTTTAAGTGGGCCAAACATTTTAATTACAGGCCCCTCAAAAGAAAATGGAGTGGCTCTAGTGTCCTAATTGGTTCTAACTCAATACTTGGAATCATACTCTATAACTTTATAGGGTGTACATGACTTCTTCCTATATCTCCCATGAAAAAATAATCAAAGGATATTGGTTTTATGTGGTTCTACAAATTTAATTACAAGCTCCTATAGGAACAATTCAAAAACCTCAAAATAAAACCAAGTGGTTCTAGTGTTCTAATTGGTTTTCACTCAATACTTGGAATTAGACTCTAAAATTTTTATAGGGTGTACATGTAATATTATTCTATATCTCATAAAAAATTCATAAAATTATTGGTTTTAAGTGGGCCAAAAAATTTAATTACGGGCCCCTACAGGGATAGTCTAGAAAACTTTGAAGAAATTGAATGGTTCAAGTTTTTTGTTGGTTCTCACTCATGCCATAGAAGTCTAAAAGTTTTATAGATTATAGAGGAAATGTTTGCTTTCCATATAAATTTCATGAAGGGATATTGAGGATATTCTCTTCAAAGAATTCAATTATATACCACTATTGAAGAAGCCAAAAAAACAGAGGAAACTAGATTGCAAATGATCTAATGAATTTTCAAATAACTCTAGTATCTCCAAGCACTCAACGACAACCAAGGAATAAGAGAACGAGAGGATTGACCATGGAATATACCAATTTTGAGGTAATTTTTTTGTTGCACAGGGTTGTGAAAAACCTTTATTTGGGGGGTATGATGGGCCTCCAAATTATCTATTTTATGGCCCATTCTACATCTACATTCAATACAGTATTTCCCCTAGGTCATAACCTTCATGGGAAAAAATCATCATTTTGATGACCAATATGACATGTTTATCTAATTATATATGATCAACTTAATTCAAGTTGAAATGTGACATATTATTGACCTTAGAGTGATTTTTGGTTTTTATTATTATATATGAAGATTAATGGGATCCCCAAAGATTAAATGTAGGAAATCAAATCACCAAGACAATATTGATCTCCCTCATTCATGGCTTCAGACAAACTTGATGATTGTTGGGATTTTTAAGGGATCTTGTCCCTTCACTTCTCTAGAAGACTGGAGTAAATCCCACTGAACACGCTGCACGATTTTAGGAGATTTTGGGACATCCTTTATCAATCAAGAGATTGATTGGAATGATTATATAAGATTCCTTTTGAAGTATAAGAGGAAGCATACCTGATAGATTTATCAATTCTATTCTTGAGAATTGTAATTCAAATTTGAAAGTAATGCATATTTTTGGTTCAAGTTTCTTGATGTAAATAAACTTTTTACCTAGAGGGATTCACCCCATTGCTAGCTTCATGGTTTGGGAAAAATGTGAAGCTACAATGGAGGTTGAATCCCTTCTAGATATAGATTAGATGAATGCTATTTTATTTTTTATCAAGAGATGTAATTTTATTTCTTCATTTTCATTTCTTACATTCATATACTTTCATTTCTAGAATTGTTTTTCTTTCATGCAGGTGAGTGCACAAAGTTGGTGGGCGATAATGTGGAAACGAGGTGAGCAGGAACACGCACTTGCAAGAATGTGTGCATGTTTCTAGGAATACACACACATTCCTGATATGACAGCGACAAGCCACGTAGGCACATTCTGAAGAACGCGTGCACGTTCTCAAGAACGTGCATATATTCCTAAAAAACACGTGCACGTTCCTAAAAAAAATTGAAACAAAAATAATACGCGTGCATTCCTATTAACATGAAATATTTCTCTATCTCCCCCTCTCTCTCTCTTCCCCCCTCTCCCTACCTCCATCTATCTTCCTCTCTCTTCTCCCTCTCTCTCACTCATTCTCTCTCCCCTCGCTCTACCCCCTCTTCCCATTGCTTCTTGTCTCCTTCTTCCCCTCTCTCTCTCTGCCCCATCATTACCCCCCTCTCTCTCTCTACTCCACTCACTCTCTTTGTCTTCTGTCCACCTTCTTCTGTGTGTATGTGTGTGTGTGTGTGTGTCTCCCTCGATCCCTCCCTCAATCCTCCCCCCACTTCTATCTCTCTCTCTCTCTCTCTCTCTCTCTCTCTCTCTCTCACTTCTCCCCCTCTCCACCTCTTTCTCTCCCCCCCTCCTTCCCTCTCTCCCTCTTTTCCCCTCTCTCCCCCACTCTCTCACTTTCTCTCCCACTTTTTCTTGCATTCTCTCTCTCTCTCTCTCTCTCTCTCTCTCTCTCCCTTTCCCCTCTCTCCTTTTTCCTCCCTCTCTCTCCCTCTGCTACTCTCTATTATGAGGAAAATCTCTCTATGGCATGGGGTAAACCATAACAGACGGAATGACACGCATAAATCAACTCTAATCCCAAGTGTTCTATATAAATGAAATGCTAACAAGACAAGGCCAACATCCTACCTCGTCTAGACGTTCGATGAAGACCATCGTTGAGCACACAAGTCAAAGCTTTATACTTGCAACTTGTCCTCAACAACCAAGATACACAAGCATATGGTGATAATATATAATGTTAACATATAGATGATCATAATCCATTAATATACATGACAAATACGCCCATGGAATAATAATTCAAATATTTGCGAGATATCAATTGGATGAGAAAATAATATTTCTATTAAAATAATCGGTAGAAGTATATAGGTGACAAAATTCTGTAACAACACATCTCGGAACCGAGAAACTAAGTCCCTCCAGCTGGGCCTCCACCACTTCAATACTCCACCAAAAACAAATTTATATAAAGGAGACAATGAGGTTATCCATCACAAAGAAGGAAGAGCTTGGGGACTGAACAATGAGTTCAGATTTTCAAGGATAAAGGGATGCAGACTCAATATGAAGCGAAATTTCTTCAGACTGTCTTTTCTCTGAAAGTTGAATTATCTCCCACAAGGCTTGGATATGGCTCAATTTATATCCTTCAAATGGAACTGAAGGGCCGAGTCAGAGAGTTTCCAGTATATGGAAGGTCAAGGATTATGGATCTCGTGACATGACATGGAAACCCGACATAACTTTTAATTTTGAGCACCGAACTGGATGTACGCGAGTTGTAGTAAACCCGACATAATTTTTAATTTTGAGCGCCAAACCCGATGTACGCGGGCTGTAGTGGAGAAACCTGCATATACTCTTGCTGTCTAACTGATACAACACGTATATGTGGAAAACTATGTTTTTTTTCTTTGGAAGGTAAAAGAGGGGACTTCAAGTCTGCATAGGGAAATGGAAAGACCATCCAAGCAAGTTGCATGGGGTGAGGAAAAAATTGTTGTAACTCTCTCTCTCTCTCTCTCTCTCTCTCTCTCCTTTTCTTTCTCTCTCCTTCCCAACCTCTCTCTCTCTCTCCTGCCTAGTCTCCCTCTCCCCCCCTCCATCCCTCTATCTTCTCCTCTCTCTCTCTCACTCACTTTCTATGCCCCCCTCTCCCCCTTGTTCCCTCTCTCCCTATTTCTCTTTGTCTCTCCCCACCTATTCCCCCATCTCTCTCTTTACCTCTCTCATTCCCTTCCTCTCTTTCTCTCTCTCTCTCTCATTCCCTATCTCATCCCCTAGTGTCACACTCTCTCTCCCTCCATTTTTCCTTCCTTCCCTCTATTTTTCTCTATCTCACACACTCTCCCTCTCCCTTCCTCCCCTTCCCTCTCTCTCCCTTTCCCTTTCTCTTGCCCTTCTCTCTTTACCTCTCTCTCTTTGTCTCTCTATAACTCCTTGTATCCTCCCATGCATCTCTCTCTCTATCTCCCTCTTACGCACAGCGTGATCTCTACCCCCATTTTCACCTCTCTCCCTTTCACCTTATTTCCCTCCCTCTCTCTATCCCTTACTCTCCCCCCTCTCTCTCTTTAACTATCTCTCACTCCCTACGTCTCTTTCTCTCTACCCCATCTTTCTCTCTCCATCTCACTCTGCACCTTTCACTCTCTCTCCCCCTCTCTCCCTCTTTGTCTCTCTCCTACATTTACCCTGTCTCATCCTCACTCTCTCTTTCTCTCTCTCTATTTCTCTCCCTTTCTCTTTCTCACTCACTCACTCACTCTCTCCCCCACTCTCCCCCCTCTCTCTCTTTACATCTCTATCTCTCTTTATAGCCCCTCTCTCTTGTGCTCTATCTGCCTCTCACTCTTTGCCTCTCTCTGTATCTTTCTCTATATCCCTCCTCTCTCTATCCATATCTACTACTCTCTCTCCCTATCTCTCTCTCTCCTACATTTACCCATGAGGAAAATGTGTAATTCTTTCCATGTTCAACATGGAGTTGACATGTAACATTTAAAAATATTAATAACAAAAAACATATTTTAATAGCTTTCTACAACCCAAGGTAAAGTCTATAGAAATATACATACCCTACCCCCTTTAGATTTAAACTTATAACCTCTTATGAAAACATACCTTTTCTTAACCATTAGATTCCTCGATCACTTAAATAGTTTGGAGGAAAACTATTGATTCATGGACGATGAAGTGTTCACAACTATTAAACAGAACCACACAAACAAAAAGGTTACAACGTACCCCACGGGAGAGGGAACATCCGTAGCCGATCTGTTGGACTCCCTTTGGACTATGGCCACTAGATTCTCAGCCGTATTCTGTACTCTAGTCCACTCCACTTAGATGAAATAATAAAGAAGAGCCCGCTAGAATTGTAGCAGTTGAACGGTCGCCTTCGTTCATAAATGAGAGGCCACATGGATGCCTCCTCTTCTTCCGTCGCCTTCGTACCTAAATGACATGCCACATGGATGCCTCCTCTTCTTCGGATCGACGGCGAACGCGGAAAGTAAGTGCGCACCTATCTTTACTGGCTGGAATTCCACGTTCTCCAAATGCTTTTTCGAGAAACGAATTCAATAATCATAAAAACGGGAGCTGTGGGTCTATGTTTTTAATTTGTTCTAAGTGCTCAATTATTGACTCGTTACTTCCATTTATCAATCTGGGCTTATTTAAGTGACCCGATTGTCCAGAGAGAATCAAACCATTGGAATTTCGCGAGATTATAATTGAAAGTGTTCAATTATAATGGCGAGATCATCTTGTATGTTCCATGCTCTCTTTCGATTTGGAAGTAATGGATTTGGTTTGGGATCAAATCTGGGCATTCAAGCTATGTAAGCTCTTTTTACACATTACAATGGATATCACACCATGATTACATGATTATGATATGAGCTCCACTTTCAAAATCAGTGCTAAATCTGAGAAATATATAGATTCTAATTTAGCACTAGGGTCATTAATTCCAATCTGTTTTTTCCTCGTTCATCTGTTTTTATTTGGTTCCATTGCAGGCGAGGATACAGCGTCGTAGCAGCCAAAGTAGAGTTGTCAGCAGGATTAACTCGGGCGGACCCGAAACAAGCGGATGACAAAGCTGCTGCTGGTTATGAACAGAGATCTTGGATGCCTGATCCTGTAACCGGTTACTATATTCCGGAGGACCATTTTGGTGAATTTACTGATGTGGTGGAACAYAGATTGAATATGAATGCCCATTCAACTACTTCTCGCTGAGAAGCAAATGGACGATGTTCAATTCAATTGAATAGAATAGAGTTTTCTCCTTCCCATTGAGGCATGGAGATGCACCTCTACACTTGTCCACTGGGTTCGAAAATATGTACTGTCGATCATAAATATAAATATATATGAATGTATGAGTGGTATCAATTTTTAGGTACAAAGTTGATTTTTCTATAAAAAATAGTTATATTTGTAGATTTGAGTGATTATTTTTGTAAAATTCAAGTATTCTAAAAAAAAATTAATATACCAAATTTATTTATACATTGAGAAATAGATTTTAAATAACAAAAAATAGTGATTTCATGATCTACTCTCTTGTACTTTAATTAATGACAAGATGTGGATACAAGAATTTACAATTGAAATTATTTAGATAACAAATTTGAAAATGATGGAAAAAGATTAACCTTTGGTTTAAAAAACCGTTACTAAGGGGCATCTAACCAAGGGATCGCATCTGACCTAAGCCACACCAACCCTTAACATGGTTAGATTTTTTTAGACTTTTCAACAAGAAGTGAGTATTACACCTTGAAGACATTTTATATTTATATATTTAGACGTTCATTAGGATTTCTTTATCCTTTGTAATTTTAAAATTAAACAATTTTTAAACATATTATTTTGTTTTTTACAAAATATAATATGTATACATGTAACATTTTAAAACCAGTAATAATATTTTCAAATAAAAAATTATAAACTAATTTTATATTTATATATTTAGACGTTTATTAGGATTTTTTTATCCTTTGTAATTTTAAAATTAATATAATATTGTAATTTTATTTTGTTTTTTACAAAATATAATATGTATACAATTTAAACAAGTAATAATATTTTTAAATTAAAAATTATAAACTAATTTTATATTTATATATTTACACGTTCAATAGGATTTTTTAAACGTGTAAAAAAATAGGATTTATATATTGTCAATAGGATTTTTTTATCTTTTGTAATTTTAAAATTAAACAATTTTTAAACATATTATGATGCGCCTAGATTAGACAAGAAGATTTCTTTATTAGCTTTATTTTTTAACACTATGATAAGGTTTATTAATCCACATTTTAGTATCTTATTGGTTTAGATGTTTTAATTGTTTTTGAGTAATTTGATGCACATCTCTACATTTTGGAGTGGTTAGTTACCATTATATTTCTCAACCAATTTATGAATGCATATGATAGAATCTATGAATTATAAATAGACAATTACATTATAATACATATTTACTAGGCAACTAGCACATCATTATTATTTTTTTTAATATTTTTTTGTTATAATGTCAAAGTGATTTAAGACTCATAATTTTACTATTATTTTCAAAGGTTTTAGAAATGTATATTCACAATGTTGTGTGTTCATAATTTACACACTGTTTTAATTTATATGGGATTTTTTTGGAAAAGGAGGAGGGTGTTAGAGGCTAAATAAAATCAATCCAGATGTATCCCAACATTATAGTCTAGAATTACAAGCCTTTGAGATGTGGAGATGAATGAGGGTAGAATTAGGGATTTGGATTAGAGTAATTCATAGTTAATTTCTATGAAGAATGCATCAAATAGTGTCAAGGGAAAGATCGTTTTCGACAAATTGTAAGAGAGATATTATTATGAGAGAAGTGGGGAGTCCTTGGGATAATATAATTCTATCAAATGGTATGTGCAATAACAATGAAATAGTCATTTTCGATGTTGTGAAAGGCGTAGAATTTAGCAAAGTTTGTGAAATAATGATCAATAGTGGGGCATTCGTAGATTGTGTGAAGAATAGTTTAGTCAGATTGAGAAAATAGTCTAGTTAGGTTGAGGAAGCTTTCAAGGAGTGACATTGAGTAAGGTTTTGCAATGATGCATGTAGGTGAAGTTGTTAGATAAAGGCAAGAAAATTCACACACATATCATAACAAGGGGAAATGAATGGGACATGTTCTTCACAAACTAACTCATCACCTTAGACGTTAGAGGTGGACCTTACGCACCAAATAAAATTGACATATATACATGGCATGGAATCTTAATGTTTTTTACTCGAAACCATGCAAAACATCAAGGTTACACCAATATTTATTGTCATTTTGTCTACTACTTCAGATTTTTCATATGCTAGATGTGAAAGTATGGAGGATGTAAATGTAGGTCATGGAATAGACCAAGAAAGACATTGTATAGATGAGTGCATAATCATGTTTTTTCAGTGACAATGAGGTTCTCCCACACCTAAGGGATGGGTCAATGTTTTCCAACATACCTAAGAATAACTGAGCGACATTCTCACACGGTGTGTTATTTGCATGTAATCAACATCATAAATGCTCAAAGAACCCATCACCTCTTTTGAGAGGAAGTTTCCAAGGTCCCATAGGAATTGACCCCATGACCCTATCAAAACTCCTTGTGTGTTGTGAATGTCATGTGGCTCTCAAAAATGTTTCTTTTATGCAAGTATGATTGTACAACATAAAGAAAGTGGTATTGTATGCATGGATAGAAAATGAAATATGAGCTCATGGATACTCAAAGGTATCTAGAAATTAGGACACAAAGAATCCAAACCTTCATGTGTCTTTGTCTAATTCAAGGTGCATGCATAGATTCAAACATATAATATTTTTGTTGCAACCCACTATTTATAACCAATTTTGAGAAGTTGTATTCTTGGATTCTATAGCCCAATCATATTCCATCATGTATATGAGTTGTATTTGTATAGATGGTATGCAACTTAGATCAGATCACATGCACAAAATTTACTATATAAATTAATTATACCTCAAATTTGATGCCTTCCCTAAAAATGTTATGATTTCCTTGCTTTTTTTTATAATGCAAGTATTATGTAGCCATGTTTATATGTCCATGTGATCC
>SNQJ01S0025746.1:6730-33161 GCA_010110895.2 Picea sitchensis
AATTTGCTATCAGACTTTCTTCAAGGGTTGACATCAATGAAAACCAACCCAATTAATCAACAACTTTGGAGGAGGCAATGACTAAATCCACTGAGATGGAAGAAATTATGATTGAAATGGGTGTCTACCCCGACAATATACTGGGAAGAGTACAAAGGTAGCTGAGAGGATTAAATATTGATAATCAAGGAGCTTCCAATTCAAGAAAGAACGAAGAATTCAAGCCTCGACCGGCTCAAAACCAAATGATGGGAGGAGAATTTTTCAAGGGAACCATACCTGATGTAAAGTTTGACCATGTGTAAATAAACTAAGCAAAGAATCGAAATTGCATAGATGAATAGAACCATAAAAAAAATGCAGAACGAGATAACCAGACTAAGAAGGGGAGATAATTACATGCCAAATCCAAGAATTCCAATCCCAGAGCAAAGGAGGAACCCTCCCCAAGAAAACAGAGTGAGGTTTGAAAACACGAATAATCCGCAAATACCAAGGGTTCCCAGACAACCTACTCCAAATGCGGTTATTCTAGATGATGTCTACGATGAACAATTAATTAAACAAGATAATTATTACTCACATGATGAAAGCTCTGAAACTGTGCAGATGGACAGATGTGAGATGTCCATGTATATATTTGAAGAGGGAGAAAATGATCCGAACTCACAGGAAAATGTCGCCCAAAAAAGAGGATTTGTAAGTAGACCAAAAAATAAAGGCGATTCTGATAAAGAGAACCAAAACGAAAAAGAAAAAGAAAAATAAAGAAAACAAATGAGAAAAGAGCAAATGAGAAAGTGACAGATAGCATTGGAAGTAAAAGGCAACACATGAAGACAAACTCCACTCAAATGACATATAATGTTGTAGAGGATTTGAGTAAATTAAGGATAACCCCTCCCTTTACGGAAGTGGCGAAGATTCCCTAGCAAAGAGAAAACATTTTGAAGTTATTGGATGATCCATCTGAAAGAGCAGAAGTTATTGTTACTAGTCCAAAACAAATCCCTAGCTAGTTAACTACCAAGCTGAGATGTAAAATTCCTCCCTTTTACATTTCTATTGAAAATCACGATGTTGCACTGCATAATTGTTTAGTTGACACTGGCACGATGAATAATATCATGCCACTGGTGGTCATGGAGGCATTGGGCATGAGTTGCACCAAGTATTATGAAACCGATGAAAGTATATATGCAATTGATTCTAGAAAAGTGCTAGCTTATGGAGAAATCAAGGACTTTTATGCTTCGATTACAACAACCCCCGATATCATTACAGTTTTCAATATTATTGTGGTAGACCTTCCTCCAACATATGGAGTTGTGCTGGGAAGAGACTGGACATCTATGATCGAAGGATATATAATGAACGATGGAAGTTGTATGATGTTGCTAGGCAAAGAAGGAGAAATGATTAAAGTGCCCCGTGAACCTAGAAAACCCTTCTCCTTCAAAAATAAGGAGAATGAATTGATGGAGGATTTTATAGATGCAGGTATTGGAAACTATGCTATCCTAGACATAGAGCATAATGAAAGTCTGGAGCAATTGCAAGACACGAAGAATCAAGAATATTCGTTTGAAGGGTATTGGAGGATGTGATTTGATGGAGCCTGTTCAAGCTCTGGAAATGGATTTGGAACTGTTCTTATGAGTCCAAGTAATATTATGCATCCACGCACTATTAGACTAGTGTTTTCATGCACTAATAACGAGGAAAAGTATGAAGCTTTGATTCAAGGGATGATCCTTCCACAAGAAATTAAAATAGAACATCTAATTGTGACTGGCGACTTAGAGTTGGTCATCAATCAGGTTACCCAAAGATATAAAATAAAAAAGGAAAGTCTCAAGTTGTTTTTCAAAAGAGTTAACGAATTGATGGAATCTTTTAGTTCCTTAAACATTTCTTTTATTCCAAGGGACAAGAATCACAAGGCAGATTCACTAGCCTTGGCGGTCTCATTGTCAAACCTAGATGATATCTAAAGCAAAACATCTTTCCAAGTAGAAAGAGCTTTCCAACCATCCATGCCAGATAACATTGAGTACTTGCAAGTGTTTGAGAATGATGAATAGCTAGATTTTTTTTTGTTAAATGATGATGATGATGAAGACAATCACTTGTCTGTTGTCCCCAAAGATTGTATACAATCTAAATTTCTTGTTTTGAAATACGATCATGATAAGAATCTCCTTGAAGAAGTTTCAGTTTGAAAAGTGCAAGAAACGAGAAAAGTCGATATTGGGACTGACAGTTTCCCCAAATATGTCAACTTGGGAGTTGATTGCACCACTGAGGAAGTTGATCAATATGTTTCCTTGTTCAAAGAATACATCAATGTTTTTGCTTGGACCTATGACGATTTAAAAGCTTACGATAAAACTATATTCCAACATATCATTCCTTTGAGGGAAGGAGCAAAGCCAGGGAAGCAAAAAATAAGGATGATGAATCCCAAGCTGAAACCTCTGGTAAAGATTGAATTGGAGAAATTGAAGAAGGCATGAATAAATTATCCTATTAGACATTTAGAATGGCTTTCAAATCCTGCGATTGTAAGAAAAAAGACCGGGAAATCCAAATGTGTGTTGACTTCATAGACCTTAACAAAGCAAGCATAAAGAATAACTTTCCTTTGCCTAATATGGAGTTCCTTCTCCAACAAGTTACTAAATCGGCCTGCATGTCCATGTTGGATGGTTTTTCTGGATATAACTAGTTCTTGGTGGCTGAGGAAGATAGGGAAAAGACAACATTTATCACAACTTGGGAGACATATGCATAAGTTAGAATTCCATTTTGTTTGAAGAATGTGTTGAGCACTCAACACACCCTAAAAGCCTTATCAAATTTTGTCACTTTTTGGGTACCACTTTTTTTTTTCACTGTCTGACTCAATTTCATTTTGGGAAATGGTTTATCTTTGTTTGTTTTCATGTCTCTTATCACCTAGTTAGTTTTGTTTGAACTTGTGTAACCTCATGTCTAAAAGACCTTAACACCCGAATTAAGAATCGACAACTAAACACTACACCTTATGTGCTCAGGTTAGGTGTCAAAAAGAATTCAAGTAAGTAAAGGAACCACACAAAGACAACAATCGCCGAGCACCGATTATCATCGACATCGGTAGAAGACAATTTTTGTTTGCATAAGCTATTTGATGCCCGATGCGCTTTATCGAGATCGGGGAAATCCAGAAAGATCACAACAATCATTTCGACCGTGATAAAGTTATCTCTGATCACTGATCCCCGATGCATTTTCGACAACGAGACTTTTTCGAGGAAGCCGATCCGAGAGACTTGGGTAGGTTTATCGCTGATCGTCGATCCTTGACACTTTTGGGCATCAACAAGTTAGGTTTGGTTTTTAGAAAGGTATGGCTTAAAGAAAGTCCCGACTTTGACTAACATGAGCAAATGAAGTCACTGATCTCGAATGCCACATGTATTTACCATGTAAGAGGGTCATATGGTCTAGTTTTATTCTGAGTCATCTTGGTTCCCTAGGTCCTAGTCGTGCCTCCTAATAAACTTTGCCACGTTATCTCTGTACGACAAGATCGATGAGTGTCAGAGATTTTGCAGGAGGATATCAACGAAAATGTTCACAACACAATCCCGACCCCCGATCCACTAACTGAAAGAGCAGAACGATGGGATGTTTGCGGAATAAGATATAATCAGATTTTGGACATTTAATGAACTAGTTAATGCCCGATCCCGCATTAGTTGCTACCTCGTGCACCGATTATACAACAACATTGTGAAATCGTCGATATACCACATTATCACCAGCGCCTCCGCTGTAAACCCACGATGAATTTAAGTTTAAACATATTTGAAGATCTGGCGACAAATTTGTTGAAATTTCACTCATAACCAGAATTGAATGGCTGATGCGACACGATAAGGTCATCCCTGTTTAAATCTCTAGAACCATTTTGAACAAATTGATTCTGCACGTAAGTTGAATTCCAGAGTGTCTGAAGGAGCAAAGTGAGAAACTCGATACTGTACTGACCCTTTTGATTATCAAAGCCAGGTTTAACAAGCTTCAGAGGTATGTATCCAAGTCTGTCAATTCGTTGGTTATAATTTATATATGCGCACCCGATTTTATTTCACAATCTTTAAACTATTTTATAGATGCAGGTAAGATTCCACTAAGAAAGCCAACCACTAGACGCCAAAGCTGAAAGAATCTAAGATAAGCGAAGGTTCTTCTTCGGGGACCATGAGGCAGTTGGAGTACGCCCCTAGGGCAGAGCGTGTCATCAAAACAACAACAAAGAAAGCTTTTGTCCAGCCTTTGGTGATATAGAGGACAACACCGGATCCAAGGTAGCACTCCCACAGTGGGGGGATCTCTTCAACATAATTAGGCGAGAAGAATATCCAGAGTATATCCCACACAACGACTCAGACGTAAGGGCGCTTGATGACTAGGAGTTCCCCAACATCCGAAGGTCATATTTACACATGGTGGCAAGCAGAACCTCCGTTTTCCCCTGCATAGAGGTTCTGAAATGGCTCATCAACCATACGAATGGGAATAAGTGCTTGATCAATGATGAGAATGGCAGAGGTGTCAAAGTTTTCCTCCCGACAGAAGTCTAGAAATACTACAAGCTCATGGACCCAGAGGAGGGACTCAACACGGAATTTGTGGTGAAGTTCTATGAATTCCATGACACCAGCCGGTCAATGGCTTCATGGTGGAAGGAGGACAAGAGGTTCACTAACCAGAGCAATGGATGGTATAGAACAATCAACCTGAGGGAGCCATAGATCTATTTGATGTCTCTCATCTGTCGGCTATATGGAGAAAAGGATTGCTCCAAATTTTCAGAAGCATGGATGCCTTTGGCATACACAGTGGAGATCATCGGGAGTAGCTTCAATTGAGGAGCGATAATCTCAAAATAATTGAGCATCTGTGTACACCTGGCTCAGACACTGAAGGAAGGGGAGGCACCCACTTTCTACATGGCCTCAGACCTTCTCGACGTCATGTGCGCAAAGAATGTCTTCGCTGACATCAATCTAAGCTGGCATGTTGCGAAGCTCCCGATTCACGTCTACGTCAGCATACTATGGGAGAACAGGTATAAAAATTCTTATGCACTAATCTGCGATGAATTCATCGCTCACATTTATTTTATTATTTTTAAGAAGGAATGCCCAAGACTATCTGTGACAGCCAAGAAAGTGATAACAAAGGTAGGCCATTGGTATTTAGACAAACACTCAACCTACATCAGAGTGTTTGGGGCCACCGAAGCACCACATCTCCTACTCGGTCATGTCCCAGACAAGATCGTTGTGGGAGAAATCTGTTATCAGACCATCCTGCAGGGCTATAACGCCACATTGGTCAAAGACAATAAACGAGCTTTCATACCTTACGGTTTTCATATAGGGTTTTATTTGGTGAAAGATACTCCTCAAGCCAAACAAGAAGGGCTGAGCCAACTTGAATTCAGGTTCCCGACATGCCAATTCTACAAGCACGACTCTAAAGGCCTGGTCCTCCAACATGCTTCGCAAGTATCATCTTGCTGGCCATATGCCCATGATAAGTTTGAGGACAGAATTTTCACAGAGAGCACCCAGGACTGGGACAAGGTGGTGTAGAGGATGGCTAACCCAAACATGACCAGGTTCAAGGCCATGAGCATGGACGAACGAGTTGAAATGATAGAGCAGTCAACTCAAGAGGTCCTCAGGTCCAGGGAAGAAATTAGAGTGACATAGACAACAAAGAATGATATTACTCGTAATACAAGGGGCACAAAGGATCATCGATTAGTTGCAAAATGACCTCGACCTGATAGAAATGACAAGGATCCCGACCGATGACCCAGTCGAAAGCCGAGGAGAACCAAGTGCCCCAGTGCCGATATAGATTGAAGAAACCACCGAGTCAGAAAACCCTGAAGATCCATCACCACAGGTTGGATCACCAGGGGAAGTATCGGCTCAGCCCAAGATAGTGAGGATATCGGGAAGGAAAAGTATACCAAATCCCTTGTTCAATTTAATTACCATCTACGATGATGAGGAAAGTTCGAAGGTGTCCCTGGTCACTTTGGTGCAAATTACAGAGGAGAAAGAACCTGAGAAAGCATCCACCCCGGGTCCCGATGCTCCAAGTCATAGCCGTCCATAGAACGAGCATGAGGTAGAAAGTGCCTTGGACGCTTAGCCACTTAACATACCAGGAACCCCAATGGACAACTCGAGGGATGAGATAGGATCGGGCGAACAAGGAGAAGAAATTCCACATCAGGAAATTGACATCTCAACAGTCGATTACCAAGTAAGTACCGAACCTGCCCCTGATTCCTCGGTTTTGGTCAGTACCTTGCCACCCGATGAGAAACAACCAAAGGCTGAGCCATCAGAACATACAAAAGAGGTTCAGGAACCCAGTCTTGAACATATATACACCGTCGGGATCCTAGGAAACACTCTTACTTGGGGAGAAAGGCAAATCCCCGAACCTGTGGACGAGGTCGCCGATATACAAGCAATCACCTATGACCAAAAGAGGAAATCCATCATGAAGAGAACCACCAAGAAAATGAGGCTTACTTTGGACAGTTCAATCCTCATCACCACAGAGGAGAAATTGATCAACACAGAGCATGCCAAGACGTCTGAGCTTATCAACGTAGGGATGGTGATCACAGATGCCACCCTGGATAGAGAAAGGAAAGATGAAGAGGATTTGGTTGCTGCACTAAAGGAGTTGGATCATCTACGCCATTTGGTGAAATATTATCAGGACTCCACACATGGCACAATATTTTTGAGAATTGAATTCCAAGATGCCTACAATAGATTCACAAATGAATGACACCTTTTTACTACAGGGATAGACGACTTCCAAGAAGACACTCTTATGGCGCTAGTGACTTGCAAAGATGTGGAAAGATGGTACGAGAAGGCCCACCAAGCAGTGGAAAGAATTGATTACATCAACACGGCTCAAAAGGGCCAAGACACCAAAGAGCACGACATTCGGGTGTTGAGGGACAAAAACATAGATCGAATAAGGAAAGCGGTCGAATACTAGGTAAAAATGGCCCAAGAACCTCAGTGGGAGATTCAAGAGAAATGAGCCGATTGTGAAATAAGTTGGGTCAAGATTAATCGAGAGATGAAAGACATCGGTCTCACAAAATTCGGCTCACCTGAGGACTTTGTTGACTTGCATGACATAGTCAAAGAACATGCAATACAAGACTCGGCGTTGACTGCAAAGATAAAAAAGGTGGCGAACATGGCGCTAGGACAAGTACAATAGTTCATGGAGCACCCGATCAAGGCTCGCGCAATATTACAACAATTAAGGGTTAGAATAGTCAAGTATCGGGCATGGACAGTAGAAGTAAAGGAGATCCTTTCAGCCTCGATGGACCAACACAGATTCCCGTATGCCAACACATGCGAGGAACACTTTGTCAAATGGTCAGAGTATGAGAAGAGTCATCCACTTCAGTGAAACCATTAGATGACTCTTAGAAGACAAAGAGACGAGAGTGCCATGTGGCGATGTTTTGTTTTACTTAGCTTACAATTATTTTTAGTTAATGATTTGTTATAAATAAGAGGATCGACCTTTTAGAAAGAGTCGATGGTTTTGGAAAAGACCCTCATTTTTTGGAATTGTAAAGAACTATTTAGGAACTACCTTAATGTATAAGTCATGTTTAGGACTTGAAGCAAATTTCTGTGAAAGGCGTGTGTGATTGGATCATAAGGAGGAATTACTTCTGACTTTATCTCATGAATGGATGTTGTAATGAGTAAGAGTTTCTGAATCTATTGATAAGTTAGTTGATTCAATATTTTTATAGTTCTTGTCTCTAATAATGAAAAGCAAATCGTTGTGTTAATGTGTGATTAATGGTTAGAGCTAAGGAAACTATTTTTTTGGCCATCATTTTATTGCATGTATGTTTTCTTTCGATAATTGTATCTCAGCCAATAATTAAAATACCAACAAGTTGGACGTATTAGTACTAGGCTTGTCACAGGTATGAAAATATTTGTCTGCATGCTGAAGCACGAGGGTTATCCCAAGGTCAGCCTTCTTCAGTAGTTAAGATTTCCCCTTTTACCCAGCTGGTTTATGCGATCATATATCTTTTAGCAGACCCACTTAATAATAGAAAATACAAAAGAGAACGTTTAAACTGAAGGAGGAATTTTCAAAAGAAGATATCCTATCAATCACTATGTAAAGCCCATCGATTATTTGGCCGGATCGACAGATCTGGAGAACCATTCCACTATCAAACGTTGCAGAGTCTAATTGGGCCTCGGTGGCAGGTTTGGTTCCTTCTATTGAGTTAAAGGGATTTAGGACCCCTCAACAGAATTGGCGCTAGAAGGAGGGCTGATGAATGAATGGCTAACAATATTTATGATATAATATTTCACACAACCTATAGATTCAAAACAACCCACATGCATAGCTAGTCATTCTCAGGACAACCCACACACACTGAGTACTCTTGAAATGAGTAAATCACCCCATCAAGTGGAAGAACATTTATTCCTTAAAATACCTTATGCTCTTCCCCATGAGGAGTTGAACTAGTTCAGAAGAATCACAAGAGTTTACGCCCGACAAATTGGAGCACTACCCTTAGCTCCATTACTTCCTAGTAGAAAACAAGTAAGCAGACAAGTGGTTGACACCCCTAACCAGGTTTTTGTTCAAATAGTAGAATACCTAATAGATTTCACCCTCACCGAGATCAAACATCCCCTCAATCTAATCCACAAAACACCAGCCGGTAACTACTTTGAGCTCGATGATTTTGAATCCGACGAAGAAGGGTTTAACTCAGAACGCTTAGTTTCAGAGTTAGACGACATGGAAGATAACGATGATCATAATTAAGAAAGGGGAAACCCACCTCATAATAATCAACCTTGGTTGGCCAGAGATGCTATGGAAATCCTGAGACAAGTACATAACCTTCCCTGACATCCAGAAAAGTTACTCCCTAAATTTAACCCTGAAACCTCAGGATTGCCTGAAGGCCATATCAAAAAAATTCATACTAGCTATTAGACTAATGGACATCCAACATGAAGACGTAGTATGCAGGATTTTCCCAAATAATTTTGAGAATTCGTCCTCGACGTGGTATTTTATCTTGCCTGCAGGGTCCATAACTAGTTGGACGAAGTTTCAAAAGGATTTTTTAGATAAATTTGTAGAAGAAACCACTACAAAAGATTTGATGGTTGAGTTGTTTTCCGCCACCATGAGTTCAAAGAAGAAGGTTAAAGACTTCAATCAACGATTCACCACTATCCCAAACAAATTTCAACCCGAATATAAACCCACTCAGGAGTTGCAAATCAATGTATACGTTAATGCTCTCCCTGCTTCCATTTCCATGTTTGCAAAAAGGGCTCCCAAAATAACCCTAGATGAGAATTTTGAGGAAGCCAAAACAATAGAATTCCAAATGAAGGGATGCAAAGAAGTCCATGTCCCATTAGCCAAGAAGGAAGCTCAACCTCCACCTAGGAGAGGACTCTTGTTGACCAGACCCCGAGGGAAACAAACAAAACAAGGTCCCAAAAAAGTAAGTGGAGACATAGAAGACCTACAACGAATGATAAAGAAGTTGTCAAACGAAATAATAGACATGAAAAGAAGCGCAGGGGAAGGAAACCAAGATCAAAGGCCCTATAAACCCTTTTTTAAAAGAAATCCACTGTTCAAAGCAATTGAACCTCCCTGAGCCAACTTAAACATCGACCTAGGAAATGTGGCGTCCCACTCTTTCTGTACCTATCAGCAAGAGAAACATTCTCAAAGAGACTGCCCATAGTGGGTGCATGCCATGAATTTGATGGCCAATAAGTTTCTAGACGAGGTTTCCCTTACAAAAAAATCAAGCGGCTCAACTATGAATATTGCTGATCAGGAAGAAGTTGACTTGCCAGAAGGAACAACCATGCTGCTTTGGGACCCTGACCTTTCAATGCCTTCCAATAATCTATTCGAGGTTCAAGAACGACCCACATAAGTCTTAATTGTGAAAATGCAGAGTAGGGGTCAAACAGTCTCAAACAACCTTACCATTGCCCAAACTTTGAGAGGAAAACAAACATCCGATCACCTGAAAGAATCTTTTGTCTCCCAAAGAAATCCTATAAACATCCATACATGAGAATCACCCAAGCTAGACTACAACATAGTAGAAGATTTGAAAAAATTGAAGGTAAATATATCGGTCATGGACATGTGTAGAATCCCCCAACAAAAGAACTTTCTGTTACAAGCTTTGAAGTTAGTAGAAACTCCTATAACAAACACTGACCAAGGAGAAAATCCAGCCCTCACAAATCTAAGAAATAAACCAATTGTAAACGCTTGCTCTGAAGATAAAAAGGGAAAGCCTTTTGTCCCAGTGTTGCTCTTGACATTTGAAATTTTCAACATAAACCTCCATAATTGTTTGGTTGACTCAGGGGCATCCTCTAATGTTATGCCATTATCTATCTGCAAGAAATTAAACACAATCCCTCTCAAAAGTGATAAACATGTGATACAACTAGACAAAACCCAGGTGAAAGTTATGGGAGAACTCAAGGATGTCATGATCAGAATGGCGACACACCTGAAATTTGTTCAAGTGATTGACATCATTGTAGTAGATATATTAGAAGCTTATGGACTACTACGTAGTCGATATTGGTCCAAGAATTTGAACGGATACTTTAGCACATACTGGGTTCACCTTTGGTTTCCATTAAAAGGGCATGCGAACATGATTAGGATCGATAGGAAAATGTATATAAAACATATTGACATTGACCTAGAAGCCCTCAACAAACCCTCTTCGATAGATTTCCCTATGCTAGGGAACTATTCCCGCAACTCCGAGTTCAGTAATTTCTTAGCTCTCTCATCTGATGTACCTCTTGCTCAAAACTCAGAAATGACTTTTCCAGAAAATTTACCGCCGGTGGCAAAATAAATCCTCTTCTGTCAAGAACCTTTGTTGAAAACCATAGAGCAGATAAGGAGGAAATTGGTAGGCAAGGAGAAGCGGATGGTTTTCTCTCACAAGTGTGGAACTTGTACTTTGATGGATCTAAATCGCAAGAAGTGTCGGGAGCATGGTGTATCATCATTGATCCGAAAGGCAAACAAAATTTCCTGTCCTGCAGACTAGAATTTGAATGCACTAATAACACCGCCGAGTATGAGGCCTTAGTGCAAGGACTAAATAAATACATAGACTTAAACATTAAAGAACTAAAGGTTTTTAGAGACTTTGAAATCATCGTTAGGCAAGTAAGGAACACTATACACTGCAACTCTTCCCGCCCGAGGAATTATCAACAAGAAGTGCATAGGCTAATAGAGCATTTTGAAGCTTTCAACATTACAATGATCCCCATAATCAAGAACACTCTCACTGATTCCCTGGCCACTGCTGCCTGGAGACTATCCCCGTTAGAAGACTGTGAAGCCTYCGGGTTCACTGTGGAGATACTCTACAAGCCATCAGTACCCAACAATATTTCTAATTGGAAGGTCTTTGAAGGATATGAACAGATCATAAATTTTTTAAGCAATCAAGAAAATTTTAAAGATCTGGCTATTGACGATGAAACATTTCAGGAGAAACTAGTAGAAACCGATCCCCATGTACAAAGAGCTGAAACAGATCAATCGACTAACAAACCAAGGTTTCACACGATACCGAAAGGGGTAGCCAATTTAGAGAACCTTTTTGACTTAAGAGAAATATTTAAGGGGTCAACAAACACAAAGACTAGGATTTCATGTCCCATGTATGAGACTATAAACCTAGGAACCATGGAAAACCCTAAAAATATAATTCTAGGCAAGACAGTGTCTAAAGAAGAAAGGAAGGCCTATCTCAATCTTTTTAGAGAATATAAATATGTTTTCTCATGGTCCTACCGAGATCTGAAGAGTTATGATACTCGTATCATTCAACACACAATCCCATTAAAACCCGGAGTAAAACCCTTCAAATAGAAGCTCTGGAGGTACCACCCATCTTTGGAACCCCTCATGTGTCAGGAGTTAAAGAAATTAGTAGACACTAAAATTATCTTTCAGGTTGGACACTCTGCTTGGGTAGCAAATTTGGTTTCGGTCAGTAAAAATTCTGGGGAGATTCGTCTGTGTGTGGATTTTAGAAACCTCAACAGAGCATCCGAAAAGGACATTTACCCAGTCCCACCGATGGAGCAACTCTTTCAGACCGTGTCTGGTTCTGAGGTTTTTTCTCTGCTGTATGGTTTTTCAGGTTATAACCAAGTTCTAGTTTCAAAGGAAGACCGATTGAAAACTACCTTCAGAAACCAAGTGGGGAACCTTTGCTTATGAACGCATGCCCTTTGGGTTAATCAATGCAGGAGAAACCTTCCAAAGGGCCATGGATGTGGCTTTTCGAGGACTAATCAACAAATGTGTAGTAGTTTATTTGGACGACGTGACTGTATATTCAAAGAATATAGAAGATCACATCCAACACCTAACCCAGATTTTCGAAAGGTGTAGGAAATACGATATATCCTTAAACCCTAAGAAAACTATCTTTGGTGTCGAGGAAGAGAAACTACTAGGTCATATTATATCTCAAGTAGAAATTCACATAGACCCAGAACAAATTAGGGAAATAACTCAGCTTTTATTACCCCACAACAAAAAGGCTATGCAATCCTTCTTTGGGAAAATCAATTTTGTGATAACGTTCACCCCCATTTTTGTTGAAACTATCAAACCCTTACAAAAAATGATCCACAAAGATGCTGAATTTTAAGTGGGATGATGAACGAAAAAGTGCTTTCAGCGATATTAAGACTGCAATATCTCAAGCTCCAGTGTTGCGAAGTCCCAACTTTAGCAAATAGTTTTTCCTCTGACCAATCATTAGCCACAATATTGACTCAGAAGGCTAATGACAACAATGAGGCCCCGATCTCATTTATGAGCACTAATATCCAAGGGGCCGAACTAAATTACCCTGCTATAGACAAGTAGGCATATGTGGTGTACAAAGCAATAAAACACTTTAGATCTTACATCCTAAAGAACCATACCAAAGTCATTGTGCCTCATCCCGCAATCCGATCCCTATTCACTCAACAAGAGCTGGGGGAAAGAAGAGGGAACTGGATGGAAGTGGTCCAAGAATTTGATCTCGATATAAAACCTGCCAAAATGGTTAAGGGATAAGGATTATGTAAATTGGCACCTGAATCCCAGGACCAAGTAAATGAAGACCCCGGGTGGGAGAATGAATTGGAATTATTGTATAGTGAAGCTTCATACGTATCCACAGGGCAGGAGTCTTGGTATGGGAAATTATCTTATCTCCTGCACCATGGGACTTGCCCAAAAAACCTAAACCCTAAAGAAAGGAGAGCTCTCAGACTAAAATTGACACAATATCGTCTCATAAATTCGGTGCTCTTCCGCGTTAATTATGATTGGGTACTTTTAATATATCTTGAACGAGAAGACGTAGAGAAGGTTCCGAAGGAGATCTATGATGGTTCTGCAGGTGGACACTTCGCAGGGAATACCACCGCTCACAAAATACTGAGAGTCAACTATTATTGATCTACTCTATTCAGGGATGCTCACACATATGCGAGGAACTGTAAAACTTGTCAAATAAGCGCGGGGAGGGAAAAGAGAGCAACTGTCCTACTCCAACCTGTGGCCATCTCTAGGCCATTCAAGCAATGGGGGTTAGATATCATAGGATAGATTACATCAAGTTCTTCAAAACAACATAGATACATACTGACTACCACAGACTATTTCACGAAATGGGAAGAGGCCATCCCTCTGACTCATGTAAACGAAAATGTGGTGATCTAATTTATAGAACAACAATTGATCACAAGGTTCGGTATGCCTTCCGTCCTTGCTTTTGATAATGCCACTTATTTTTCTTCCACCCTATTAACAGAGTTTGATCTAGACAAAGGAATCATAATCAGATACTCTGCAAACTACTATCCATAGGGGAACGGAGTGGCATAATCAACCAATAAGAAGCTAGTAAGGATATTAAAGAAAACAGTTGCAGACAACCAGAGGAATTGACACAATTCACTTCATAATGTCTTATGGGCTAATAGAGTAACATCCAAGGAAACTATAGGGAATTCCCCATACTTTCTGGTAGATGGACAAGAAACCATTCTCCTGAACGGGCTATATATTTCATCTCTTCAACTTGCTCAGGATTCTAGAGGACAAACCTCATCGATTATTCAACAAAGAATTGATACCCTCCTCATGCTGGAAGAAGAAAGGGAGAATTCAAAATCAAGTTTCAATGCTCATCAAAAGATAGTTAAAATATGGTTTGACAAACATAAGGCCAAAGAGAAGAACTTTGAAGTAGGAGACTTGGTCCTGAAATGGGATAGAGCGAATGAGCCGAAGGGAAAACATTCGAAGTTTCATAATCTATGGCTCAGACCTTTTCAGGTAGCTGAGAAACTTGGGGCATGCACGTATCGGTTGCAAAATCTGAGGGGGGAACCTGATGCCCTCTCGGTGAATGGACAATCCCTAAAACAATATTTCTGTTAAAAGATAAAAAGAATGTGTGTCTTTTCATGACATTTTGTTTTTAGGTAGGCTGATTGTGGAGTCCTTCATTTTTGTTTTCTTGTTATAGTAATTTTTGTGCTTTGAAGTTTGTGTTCCACAAGGAATTTGGTGACCTTAGTTCATGCGGTATAATGAACTCTGTCCTTGATTCATGCTTACATACAACACAAGAAGCGCTGGGAGAATTGCGGTTGTTTTGAAGGAGTTTTGTATCTAACCTGTGCAAATAAACAACCTTAGCAAAGTGATGAAGTGTTCGCCTGGTGGTCTAGTAAAACCTAAAGGGAAAGATTGTAAGATGGAAAGGACCACATGTAACTCAAGACAAAGATAGCAAAAATTCACCTTAACCATCTCATTTTGCAAATAACAGACGTCCTCCTCTCCCAGTCGCTCATGGAATTCTGCTGAAATAACATTAATTACATCAAATGAGTGCAAAGTAGGAGAGGGTATGTAGATAACTCCGTTGGGGCTATGGATGCTCGCTGGTAGCGGAGCAAGGTCTATGACGTCAGGGTGACTCCGCTAGGGCTATGGATGCTCGCTGGCAGTGGAGCAACACCGTAGCAAGTGAATGATGATAACTAAAGGGCCTAGTGCAATTGAATGCTTTACTCAACTCTTGTGAAAAGAGGGAATGGGTCATGTTTAAAGGAAAAAAAGGTGGAATAAAGGTTGAAACCCCACAGGCAGGCCCAAATTCCCAAACCAAGGAATTTCAAACGCAAGGATAGAAGAGGGTCTGATAAAAAAAAAAAAAAAACAGTTAAGTTTTTAACCAGCTTTTGCATCAGCTGAGCTCGGGGAAGGAACAAAGATTCTGCTTTCACCCAGTAAGTCGCCAGTTGTTGAGCACTCAACACACCCTAAAAGCCTTATCAAATTTTGTCACTTTTTGGGTACCACTTGTTTTCTTCACTGTCTGACTTGATTTCATTTTGGGAAATTGTTTATCTTTGTTTGTTTTCATGTCTCTTATCACCTAGTCAGTTTTGTTTGAACTTGTGAAACCTCACGTCTAAAATGCCTTAACACCTGAATTAAGAATCGACAACTAAACATTGCACCTAACACGCTCAGGTTCGACGTCGGAAAGAATTCAAGTAATTAAAGGAACCAAAAAAATACAATAGTCGCTGAGCACCGATTCTCATCGACATCGACATAAGGCGGTTTTGGTTTGCATAAGTTATTCGCATAAATAAATCACCGATAGCCGATGCCCGATGCCCGATGCTCTTTATCGGGATCAGGGAAATCCAGAAAGATCACAACAATCATTTTGACCGTAATAAATTTATCTCCGATCTCCTATCCCCAATGCATTTTCGACATCGAGACTTTTTCGAGGAAGTCGATCCGAGAACAATTGGGTAGGTTTATCACCAATTGCCGATCCTTGACACTTTCAAGCGTCGGCAAGGTAGGTTTGGGTTTTAGAAATGTATGGCTTAAAGAGAGTCTCAACTCATACTGACATGAGTGAATGAAGTCACTAATCTCTAATTCCACGTGTCTTTACCATGTAAGAGGGTCGTACGATCTAGTTTTACCCTGAGTCATCTTGGTTCCCTAGGTCCTAGTCATGCCTCCTAGTCAGCTTTTCCATGTCAACTCTATACGACAAGATCAATCGATATCAGAGATTTTGCAAGAGGATATCAACAAAAATGTTCACAGCAAAATCCTGACCCCCTGTCCACCAATTGAAAGAGCCGAACTATGGGATGCTTGCGGCATAAGATACGATCGAATTTTGAACATTTAATGAACTAGTCAATGCCTGATCCCGCATTAGTTTCTACCGCGTGCGTTGATTAGACAACAACATTTCTAAATCACCAATAGACCACATTACCACCCATGCCTTCACCATTAACCCATGATGAATTTAAGTTTAAACATATCTGAATATCTGGCGACAGATTTGTTGAAATTTCCCTCATAACCTGAATTGAATGGTTGATGTGACATGGTAAGGTCATCCCTGTTTAAATCTCTAGAACCGTTTTGAACAAATTCATTCTGTGCGTAAGTTGAATTCTAGAGCGTTTGAAGGAGCAAAGTGAGCAACTCGAGATTGTACTGACCCTTTTGATTATCAAAACTAGGTTTAACAAGCTTCAGAGGTGTGTATCCAAGTCTGTCAATTCGTTGGTTATAATTTATATATGCGCACCCAATTTTATGGCACAATCTCTAAACTATGTTATAGTTGCAGGAAAGATGCCGCTGAGAAAGCCAACTACCAGATGCTTGTCGAGAGCACCAAAGATTAAAGAAGCCGAGATAGATGAAGGTTCTTCTCCAGGGATCGCGAGGAAGTTGGAGTACACCCCTAGGGCAGAGCCTGTCATCAAAAGAACAACAAAGAAATATTTTTTCCAACCTACGACCTTTGGTGATATAGAGGCAAGCACCGGATCCAAGGTAGTGCTCCCACAGTGCGGGGATCTCTTAAACATAATTAGCCAAGAAGAATACCCAGAGTATATCCCACACAGTGACCCGGATGTAAGGGCGCTCGATGACCAGGTGTTCCCCAACATCCGACGATCGTATTTACACATGGTTGCAAGCAGAACCCCCATTTTCCCTTGCATAGAGGTTCTGAAATGGTTGATCGACCATACAGACGGGTAAAAGTGCTTGTTCAACGATGAGAATGGCAGATGCGTTGGAGTTTTCCTCTCGAGAGAAGTACAAAAATACTACAAGCTTAGGGAACCAAAGGAGCTGCTCAACATGGACTTCATGGTGAATTTCCATGAATTCCATGACACCAGCCGGTTGATGGATTCATGGTGGAAGGAGTACAAGAAGTTCACTAACCAGAGCAATGGTCGGTACGGAACAATCAACTTGAGAGAGCCATACATCTATTTGATGGCTCTCATCTGCCGGCTATATGGAGAAAATGATTGCTCCAATTTTTTGGAAGCATGGATTCCTTTGGCGTACACAGTGTTGATCACCAGGAACAACTTCAATTGGGGAGCGATAATCTAAAAACAATTGAGCATCTGTGTACACTAGGCTTAAATGTCAAAGGAAGGAAAGGCACCCACTTTCTACATGGCCTCATACCTGCTCGACATCATGTGCGCAAGGAACGTCTTCGCTACATGAATCTAAGCTGGCATGTTGCGAAGCTCTCGGTTCAAGTCTACTTCAACATACTATGGGAGAACAAGTATAAAAACTCCTATGCACTCATGTGTGATGAATTCATCGCTCGCATTTATTTTATTATTTTTAAGAAGGAGTGCCCAAGACTATCTATGACAACCAAGAAAATGATAGCAAAGGTAGGCCATTGGTATTTAGATGAACACTCAACCTATATCAGAGTGTTCGGGGCCACCGAAGAACCACATCTCCTACCCGCTCATGTCCCAGACCGGCTCGTTGTGGGAGAAATATGTTATCATATCATCCTATAGGGCTATAATGCCACATTGGTCAAAGACAAGAAATATGATTTCATACCCTATAGTTTTCATATAGGGTTTTATCTGGTGAAAGATACTACTCAAGCCAAACTAGAAGGGCTGAGCCAACTTGAATTCAGGTTCCTGACATGCTAATTCCGCAAGCACGACCCTAAAGTCCTGGTCCTCCAACATGCTTCACAAGTATCATCTTGCTGGCCGTTTTCTCATGATAAGTTTGAGGACAAAATTTTCACAGAGAACACCCAAGACTGGGATGAGGTGGTGTAGAGGATGGCCAACCTAAACACGACCAGGTTCAAGGCCATGAGCATGGACGAAAAGGTTGAAACTATAGAGTAGTCAGCTTAAGAGGCCCTCATGGCCAGGGAAGAAATCAAAGTAGTAAAGACAACAAAGGAACATAGAAGGGGATTACTCTTAATACAAGGGGCACAAAGGATCATTGATTAGTTGCGAAATGACCTCGACCTGATAGAAATGAAAAGGATCCCAGCTGATGAACCAGTTGAAAGTTGAGGAGAACCAAGTGGCCTAGAGCCGATACAGATTGAAGAAACCACCGAGTCAAAAAACCTTAAAGCTCCATCACCACAGGTCAGATCACTAGGGGAAGTTTCGGCTTGGCCCGAGATAGTGAGGAAATTAGGAAGGACAAGTATACCAAATCCCTTGTTCGATTTAATTACCATCTACAATGATGAGAAAATTTCAGAGGTGTCCTTGGTCACTTCGGTGCAAATTATAGAGGAGAAAGAACTCGAGAAAGCATCCACCCCGGGCCCCGATGCTCCAAGTCATAGCCGTCACCAGAACGAGCATGAGGTAAAAAGTGCCTTGGACATTGAGCAACTCGACATGCTAGGAACCCCAATGGAAATCTCGAGGGATGAGCTAGGATCGAGCGAACAAGGAGAAGAAATTCCACAATAGGAAATCGACATCTCAACAACCAATTACCATGTAAGTACTGAAATTGCCCCTGATTCCTCAATTTTGGCCATTTCCTTACCACCCGATGAGCAACAACCAGATGTCAAGCCATCAGGACATACATAAGAGGTTCAAGAACTCGATCTTGAACAGATATACACCRTCGGGAGCCTGGGAAACACTCTTACTCGGGGAGAAAAAAAAATCCTCAAACTTGTGGATGAGGTCACCGATATACAAGAAATTGCTTACGATCGAAAGAGGAAAGCCATCGTGAAGAGAACCACCAAGAAAAGGAGRCTTACTTTGGACAATTCAATCATTTTTTGGCAAGATCAATTTTGTGTGAATATTWCTTCCTRACTATGCAAGTATCATGAAGTCAATCAATTTATTGCTGAAAAAGGAGTAGAGGTTCGAATGGACAGTGGATACTCAAGAGACGTTCAATAATATCAAAGGATAAATCACCACTGCTCCTGTCCTCATTAGTTAGAACTTTCAAAGAGATTTCATCATCTATTCATTTGCTACAGAGGCAGTTGTTGCATCAGTTCCTACTCAGAAGAATATCAAAGGAGAAGAACTCTCAATAAGTTTCATGAGAAAAACCCTACATGAATATGAGTTGAGCTATTCAGAACTAGAGAAGCAGGCCTTGGCTCTTGTAAAAGCAGTAGCAAACTTTCACACGTACATATTGAACTCCCATGTGATTTCTTATGTTCCCTCATCACCAGTGAATATGCTTCTGAATCAACAATTGAGAGAAATAAAATGGGCTAACTGGTTGGCAAAGATACAAGAATATGATATCAAGATTAAACCTTTAAAAGCTATCAAAGGACAAGGTTTATGTAAGCTCATTGTGAATGGAGATTTGGTCGATTGGATGATTTCAATTTCAGTCAGGGAACCATTAACTGATTTAGAATGGTACAAAGATATTATATTCTACTTAAGGTCCAGGCAATTTCCTGTCACCATGAACCCCAAGGAGAAAAGAACGTTGAAGATGAAGGCATATCAATACGTATTGATTGCTGACATACTGTTCAGGAGAAATTATGATGGTATACTACTGATATGCGTTGATGAAAATCAAGCCCAAGAACTAATAAGAGAATTCCATGAGGGAATATGCGGTGGAAACTTTGCACCTACTGCAACCACCCATAAGATAATAAGAGCATGATTATATTGGCCATCAATTTTCAGAGACTTGTATGCCACAATAAGGAAGTGTTTGTCATGCCAACAATTTTTAGGACAACTGAAGAGATCTGCGATGCCTTTGCAACCCATAATTGTAGAACAACCGTTCTCCCAATGGGGACTTGATGTTGTTGGGCCAATTAATCCAAAGTGTAGAAAGGGGCATATATACATTCTCAAGGMTACAAATTATTTCACGAAATGGTTGAAGTGGTGGCATTAAAGAAGGTTGATGCTGAAGAGCTAATTAAATTCCTCAAAGACAATATTTTGTCGAGATTTGGTGTCCCAAATAAATTTATCACAGACAATGGTTCGATTTTCAYCGAGTCGAAGTTTACGGAGTTTTGCAGAGAATATGGAATCATCATGGGTCAATCATTGAATTATYATCCACAAGGTAATGGCCTTGTTGAATCKATAAACAAAACACTTGTTCAGATACTAAAGAAAACCATTGACAAGAACCAAAGGAATTGGCATCTAAAGTTGATAGATACATTATGGGCAAGTAGAACGACTCTGAAGGATATCACCGAGATGTCTCCATATATATTGGTTTATGGGAAAGAAGAGAAAATGCCGATTATCCTCGAGTTCAATGCGTTGATTTATGTGGTTAATACCAAAGATACAGAAGACAATTCACCCATCCAGAGGAGAATCAATCAGTTGCTAATGTTGGAAGAAGAACGAGGCAAATCCCTGAATAAAACTTCTCAGAGGCAACAAAGTGTC
The DNA here is from genome assembly GCA_010110895.2 of Picea sitchensis. Taxonomy (NCBI): domain Eukaryota; kingdom Viridiplantae; phylum Streptophyta; class Pinopsida; order Pinales; family Pinaceae; genus Picea; species Picea sitchensis. The sequence goes on from SNQJ01S0025746.1 coordinate 27,733, forward strand.
AAAAGATATTTTGATCAGAGCACAACTGTAAAGAATTTCCAGAAGGGAGAGCTGGTGCTACTTTGGAATAAATCTAAGGAGAAACCATCCATGCTAAGGAAGAAATATATTCCTATATCCTTTATTGAGCAAAAATGGCAACACTTGTTAAAGACTATCCTTGCCTATATAACTTGTGAAGGTAGATATCATAGGGTAATGATTTATCACTTCAAGATCATGAACCATTTCACTGGTAGGAGCCCACTCAACCTGCCTTATTACCTTCACAAAAGCCTATCTAAGATGGCTCATCAAGTTAAAGCAAAGCCCAGCAAGATTGAAGGCATATTATCTCATCATGGCTTGATTAAGTTATTGGTTTGTGAGCTGATGTAGAGAAGGAACAAGGATTGGGGCCACTTCTTGTTTTGGAATGAATTTTAGACAGACTCACACCTAGAAGACAAGGAGAAGTCTTCTTCAAAGAAGTCTTCTACACCCAGGGGTTGAAAAAGAAAGAGGAGAGATATCTCTCCAGTAACATCTAAACAAGATACTCCATATTCCAAGCACAAAGAAGCAAGAAAGAGGCTGAAATTTGTTGGGGATAGAGAGCATGCTGTACCCAAGGAAATAAACTTGTTAAATCTTCCATTTTCAGACTCAGATGAAGAATCAGGATAAGGAGAGATCCTTGTTGATGAAAGTGTAGAATTCTCCATGGAACAAGCACCAGAAACCAAGTGCTTCACCAGTCTTGAGAAGGGTGAATCATCCAATAGAAAAAAGAAATAGAGAAAAGCCAAGGAGATTAAGAAGATTAAAAGGAAAATAGAACAACAAGAAGTGCTAGAGAGGGTGATTAAAGCCAGGTATGAAACTCTATCAAAGAATTTTTCTAAAACCAGTGCGGCCCTAGAAAAGCTAACACATGAAAGTATAAAGGAAAAGAAGAAGTGGAAGAAGATGGTAAAGGATTACAATAGTTTATGGTGGCTAGCTAGGCACTTGAAGAAAAAGGTCAAGTTATTGAAATTGCGAGCCATGCCTGCAATATCCGAGCCTCAAACATCTGTCGATCTTCAAACCCTAGAAAATGCAACCAACCATCTGAACGATCCAAAGGTAGCCATTCCAGAGATTGAGCAAGATGCAGAAGCTTCAGAACAACAACCTCAAGATGTTTAAAGGCTAGGACAAAGACATTTTTGCGATTTTGATACTCTTACCAAGAAGGAACTTTCGGTAGCTTAGGCGAACATTTCAACTATTCATTAGCTACCGAAAGCAGAGATTTTGGTAGCTAGCCGGCCCATATTTTGTCTATTTTAGCTACCGAAAGTGCTGACAGGGCAGAAAGGTAGTGTTTTTTCACAGATTCAAGTTTTTCTCGTCCAAATGCCTCAGGAATGATTCTAAACGTTGGATAATAATTAAGGCCATCACGATCAAGAGTCTGTTTTGATTTTGGAAATACCCAACAAGGTGGAAAGATGAGGTTGGTGACCTATTTTTCAGGCATAAAATTGCCTTGCTGTCAACAGGTGGCATTTTCGACTTTCAATTAGCCTTGGAAGGTCTACTACACCTGTCAAAGAGTTGGAAAGACATAAAGTTCACTTGAGATAAAAACTGATCCAGTTTACAGGATTTCTGCCTATTTTTGGGTATCAATTGTTAATTTTCTATTTTTAGTAAATTCGATCCATTATTCTAGGATCTGGAGATTTATTTTAAAGGCTATAAAGCCAAAGACTTTTGATGAACCAAAGGTTCGATTTTGAGTTCTGTAATCCACTGTTATTGTGATAAAGACACTTTCTTTAATATATTGGGCCTACAATCTTCTTTCATTGTTATTATCACTCTCTTTATCTTTTTCTATGCCTATGAGTTGAAGTCATTTCTTTGTCTATGTTTAAATGGTACCATGGTAACTGTCATCTTACCTTTGATTGTTAAGCAAGAATCATAATCATCCTTTGCTATTTTGTTGACCCATCATATATATTGTTATGTATGTTCTGGTTAATTGATTGGTTTTCTTATCCATTTGATCTACAAACCTATCTGATAATAGCTCTTGAAGGCCTTGTACTGCATGAATATAGCTAGACTGTCTTGAAGATATAATCCAGTGATTTAGATATTCATCATGATCCAAACCCACACCCATTATTGAGAAAATAATTACAAAAAGGTTAAGTTACCAGGCATCTCTGAGATACAGCCCAGGAGAGTTTTCTGGAGTGATAACAAATTGGCGCTGTTGCCAGGGAGAGGAGATTGAAGCTCAACTTCCTTGGGAGACGACAAGATCCAACTTTGATGATAGACAAAGTCTGGACACATTTTTGGTTGTAATCATCTATTTGGTGACTCCATTGGAATGAAGTGGCTCCGAGAAGGGCTCATACCAGAGCAAACCAAGAAAGACCACTGTCAACACCAGTTCCAGACCCTGAGAAGATCATCAGAAGTGGAAAATCATTGCAAAGACAAACTTCCAGATCTGCAAGAGCATCTAAACAAGGTATTTCAAGAAACACTTCTTCATTTGTATCTAGAAAACCTCTTGTCGAATCCACCTCTGCTGAAACTTCTAGTTCTCAGAAAATTGTAATTGTGTCAGAAAGCTTGAAGGGTGATGAGCCTTCAATTTCTTTTGATTTTATAGATTCTATTTCTGAGCATGTTACTATATCCAACTTAGGATAAGAAGTTGTAGAATCTATCCAAGAAGAGGACTCTTCCTCTTCCTTGAATTCTTCACCAACCGAGCTTGTAGAAAGTTTTTTCCATACTCATACCAGTCTACCCATTCTTGAAGATATTTTACAAGATCTTTCCTCTAAGGGTGAAGAAAACTTGGCCTTGCTTCTTGGTCAGTTTTACAGAGCTTCTTGTTTCCCACCTTTTTTAGGAAACACATTCCAGGGTAGTCATCCTACTAGTGCTTCCACTTCATTCCTCAGTGAAGTAAGACCACCATTGTCCATAGTCCCACCTATCCCATCTCAGCTGTCATCTACAAAAACTTCTTCCTCTGCATCAACCCCCAAAATTTCCATGGCTGCCCCTTTGACAAAAATGGAACATATCTTAGCCAATAGGTATGCTCCTCTTGCTTTGCCCAATCCCTTATCATCCATGCCAACAAGAGATTATCATAAATATATGCCAAAGTTTACTGTATCTGGGGATTATACTGTTGAGGAACATATAGAGGCTTTCTATGCTTATGCTGAAAATATTAACATTTCAGAGAAAGATGTTTGGACCAAAATTTTTGTGCATAGCTTGAATGGTCAAGCCAGGAAGTGGTTCAAGAAACTACTAGAAAATTCAGTGGTAGGCATTGAGCAGTTAGATGAAGTGTTTTTGAAATATTGGGGAGAAAGAAGAGACCTCTTGTATTATATTACTGAATTTGGAAATCTAAGAAGAGAAAATGGGGAGTCTGTCTCAGACTACCAAAAGATTCAATAAGATGTTTGGCAAGATCCTTGTAGAGATCAAGCCAACTGATGCATCAACAAAGATTACTTACTCTTCTACCTTTGATCCAAAATTTTGCATAATCCTTAGAGAAAGAAGGTCAACGACACTCACTTTAATGTAAGATGCTACCCTTGAGGTTGAATCTAATATTATGGCATCTCAAAAACTTAAAGGAAAATTTGAGAGAAAGAAGTCGTCTGCTGATCCTCCTTCTTCTTCAAATACAAAAATGGAAGAGATGGCCAAGATGTTGGACAGCTTGACCTCGGAGATGTCAAAACTGAAAATTCAGAGTCAACAACCAGCAAGAAGTAAAGAGCCTAATGCCTATGCTCCCAGGAATCCCAACATATTCCCTTACAAAAGGAACAACAAGCAAGTCCAGATCCTTCAAAGAGACAAGAATGCAGTTGAAGACCAAAGGATCAGGGCCCCCTTCCAAAATGCAGTGCTAGAAGAAGAGCAGGAGCTATCTCATGATGAAGTTGAAGAAGAAGACGACATAAATTACTTTGGGGATGATACTGATTCCTCCTTCTTGACACAAATAGATTATGAGGAGGCCCAGATGAATGAGTAGATTCACGAGGCAACCATTGAAGAATCTTTTTATCAGACAGATGATTAGCCAGGTTACAATTTAAGATCTAAGACTGCCGCTCCAAAGCCATTACTTGCTACCCCTGGAAAAAAGAAAGATGTTGCTGCCAAGCAGCCTGTTGCTCTTGCAAAGCAGACCTCCACTCTTGCAAAGCAACAACATAATAAATTGTAGCTCCAAGCTAAAGAACAGGTGTCCCTCAAATATCCTTCTAATGAGGTAAAACCTTCCGATAAAATATCATATTCATTTAATTTCGAATCAGAAATTCAGAAGGTGAAAATACCTATGCCATTGACTGAACTTATGAAGAATGACATAGTCAAGTCTGCTGTCCTGAAGTCCCTTCAACCAAAGACTCCCCCAGTTGCTGATTATGTAAACCTTCAAGATGACAAGCCCACAATGACTATAGGACCTATGGTAGAAGACTGAGATGACTCTTGTCCAGCCTTCTACATATCCCTGAATATCCATGACAAGATCCTTCACAACTGCTTGCTTGACTTGGGAGCATCACACAATCTTATGCCTAAAGCAGTGATGGATGAACGTGGGCTTGACATCACAAAACCTTACCATGATCTCTTCTCTTTTGACTCTAGGAAAGTCAAATGCCTCAGCCTCATAAAAGACCTTGTCATAAACCTTTCCTAGCTACCAATGAGAAGCATGGTAATGGATGTTGTAGTGGTTGATATCCCACCCAAGTTCGACCTCCTCTTGTCACGTTCATGGAGAAAAAGGCTAGGAGGTACCTTGCAGATGGATCTTTCGTATGCCACAATCCTGGTGTTTGGAGGAGAGCTAAAGAGACTTTACAGAGAAAATTAGCTTGCCTACATCATTAGTGATGGGAAGAATTATGTAAACCATCCCATCTATGCATTAGACACAGACTTTGGGGCATGCATTCTACAAATAGATGATTCTCATCCAGCTCCATTGCAGCTCACAAATCTTACTTATCAGTAGACTGATGGAGAGAGTACTCATGTGTGGAGAATGTTCTTTGATGGTGCCAGTACCAAAGACTCAACAAGTGCAGGTGTAGTTTTGATTTCTCCTTCAAAAGAGGCTATTCATTTGTCTTTTAAACTTGATTTCAAAACTACTAACAATATAGCAGAGTATGAGGCTCTGCTGTTGGGATTAAATTCTGCCAAGGAGATGGGAATCAAAGGACTAAATGTGTTTGGAGTTGCGGATCTCATCATACAACAAGTGAATAGTACTTTCCAAGCAAAACATGTCAGGTTGAAAGCTTACAGGGATGAGGTATGGAAAATCAGGGACTCTTTTTCCATTTTTGATATTTCTTATATACCCAGAGCTATGAATCACC
>SNQJ01S0025746.1:33211-63654 GCA_010110895.2 Picea sitchensis
CGGATCTCATCATACAACAAGTGAATAGTACTTTCCAAGCAAAACATGTCAGGTTGAAAGCTTACAGGGATGAGGTATGGAAAATCAGGGACTCTTTTTCCATTTTTGATATTTCTTATATACCCAGAGCTATGAATCACCTTTCTGATTCCCTTGCTGTCTCAGCCAGTATGTTCATTCCTCCCATGCTTCCTAGACTGAATTATGAAATCCAAGTCAAATATAGACCATCCCTACCCAACAATACCAAATATTGGAAAGTATTTGAAGATGATGATGAGCTTAGTAGATTTCTCCCGGTGGTAGATGAATTTTCTGATATGCATATTGACTAGGAAAATCAAAATGTAGAGGAATCCAAAAAGCCTAAGCTAAAAAGAAAAATGGGTCAACATGATATTGTTCAGCTGCCCAACAATTATATACCTCGGGGTTTGGTGCCTCTTGAGAAGATTTTCAACCAAAATGATGTCCCCTACAAACCTGATAAGAAGGAGAAGGATCCTGCTGTCCATGAGCACAATATAGGAAGCCAAAGTCATCCTAAATTCATAAATCTGTCCACTGAATTAATTGCTGACCAGAGGTCAGAATATTGCAGCATTATGAAGGAATTTGCTGATGTTTTTGCTTGGAAATACAGTGATCTGAAAACCTATCATCCTAATGTCATTCAACATAAGATTCCCCTTGAGATAGACACCATCCCTTTCAAACAGAAGATGAGACTTATCAGTCCTCTCTTATTGCCTATAATTGAAAAAGAAATACAAAATCTCCTTGATGCCAAAATCATAATCCCATTAAGATACTCCAAATGGATTGCAAACTTAGTAATAGTGAGAAAAAAAAATGGTGAGATCAGGTTATGCATTGATTTTAGAAACTTAAACAAATGTTCCAAGAAAGACAACTATCCCCTACCCAAGATGGAACACTTACTGTAAAGAATTTCAGGGGCCACTGTCATGTCTTTCCTAGATGGCTTCTCAGGCTATAACCAGGTTTTTGTACACCCTGATGACCAAGAAAAAACTACCTTTACTACTCCTTGGGGTATCTTCATGTACGCCAAGATGACATTTGGGCTAATGAATACCGGGGCCACTTTTCAGAGGGCCATGGACATAGCTTTCGTGGGAGAGAAGGACAAGTTTGTCCTTATCTATCTTGGTGATATCACAGTTTATTCTAGCAGTCATGAAGAGCATCTAAAGCATTTGAAAAGAGTATTTTTGAAATGCAGACAGTTCGGGATTTTGCTGAACGCCAAAAAGTCTCAATTTTCTCTCAAGAAGGGTAAGCTCCTAGGCCACATTGTTTCAGTAGAGGGAGTGAAAATTGATCTAGTTTGGGTGGAAGCAATTCAAAATTTGTCCATACCAAGGCCGAAGAAGGATATCCAATCCCTACTCGGTAAGATAAATTTTGTCAGAAGGTTTATTCCTAATTTTGCTGAGTTAGTGAAACATATAACCTCTATGCTAAAAAAGGGATTTGAGATAAAATGGTTAGACAATGCAAGAAGTTCATTTCAGGATATCAAACAGACTATCATGGAATCTCCCACTCTAATCAGTCTGGATTACACCAATAGTTTCTATATTTTCTCTTTTGCTTCCTATGACACAGTGGCAACGGTCTTGTTACAAAAAGATGATGAAGGTCTTGATCACCCGATGGCTTTCTTCAACAAATCACTTAGGGATGCTGAACTAAGGTATGATCCTATAGAAAAACAAGCTTATGCTCTCATTAAGTCATTAAAAGCTTTCAGAATTTATATCCTCCATGCAAAGGTTGTTGCCTATGTTCCTTCAGCCTCTGTGAAGGATGTCATGACCCAACCCGATATTGATGGAAAGAGAGCTAAATGGATCGCAAAGCTGATTGAGTTTGACATAGAAGTGAAGCCCACTAAGTTGGTAAAAGGCCAAGGCCTTACCAAGCTCATGAAAAAAGAGAATTGTGATCTTTTGGACATAAATTTCATTGGGGAAAGTTCAACAAGTTTGCAGACAGGGGTAGCAACAGAAGAGCAACATGACAGCCAATAGGTGGCCGATAATTTGTCTTCATGTTAGTGGTATTCAGGTATTGTTCATGTTTTACAGAAGTTGGAGGTTTCTCCTGAACTTAGCGTGACTCAAGCCCGAGCCCTTAAGCTCAGAGCAATTAAATTTTGCATTAATGATAATCTTTTGTATTGGAAAGATCCTACTGGTTTACTACTGAGATGTTTAGACAAAGATGAGTCACCTGAAGTCATGCATCAATTTCATTTGAGTATTTGTGGAGGCCATCATTACTGGAAGACCACAACTCATAAAATCCTAAGGGCTGGGTATTACTGGCCTTTTCCTTTTTCAGATGTGTGTGCCTTTGTGAAATCTTGTGATAAGTGCCAAAGATTCATAGGAAAACAACAATAAAATATCTACCCCTGAGACCTATTGTAGTGAATGGTCCTTTTCAACAGTGGGGCTTAGATTTCATGGGCGAGATTAATCCTTCATCTAGTGGTCAGTATAAGTGGATCCTGGTAGCCACTGACTATTTTACCAAGTGGATAGAGGCAATCCCCACTAGAAATTCCACTCATCGGGTCGTTATGAAGTTTCTCTATGAAAACATTATGATCAGATTTGGTTGCCCAAAAAAGCTAGTGACAGGTAATGCAACATCCTTCAAAGTTGATGCATTGGTTGACATGTGCAAGGCAATGGACATTCAATTGGTACACTCTACTTCCTACTACCCTCAAGGCAATGGTCTTGCTGAGTTGTCCAATAAGTGTCTAGTCAGAATCATAAGAAAGCTGTTGGAGGACAATCAAAGGAGCTGGGATTCCAAACTAAAGTTTGCTCTTTGGGCAGACAGAGTGAATAACAAGAAATCCATAGGAACTTCTCCCTTCAAACTGGTTTATGGCACTGCTGCGATTTTCCCCATTCAGCTAGTTCTACCAGTGGCTAAATTATTTCAGGAGGAACAAACTGAATCAAATGATATGGTAAGAAGAATGCTTGACTTGGTAGAATTGCAGCAGGTTAGAGAACAACTGGTGGATAAATCAGAAGCTCATCAAAATAGGATCAAGGATACTTTTGACAAAAAAGCAAAGGTGGACAACTTTCAGGTTGGTGACTGGGTTCTGAAATGGGATGCCCTCAGACAAGATAAAGGCAAGCATGACAAGTTTGATTCTTTGTGGACCTGTCCTTTCATGATAACTCAGGTACAACACAACAACACCCTCATTCTGCAAAGTTTGGAAGGTGAAGAAATGTTTGGTGGCCCAGTCAATGGGCGTTTTCTGAAACTCTATTTCATCTAAGGCTTCAAAGCCTTGTCATTGCAAATTTTATTTTCAGTTTTTGTTTTTGCAAAATAACTCCATGCCCAATGGAAGCACTAGTAGATAGGTTTGAATTTTCTTTTTACAAGAAAGGCATTGGCTATGTGGTTCTTGAAACCTCACAGGGAGGTTTTCACCCCCTATAGTAGATAGTGTTATCTCCTCATATAAACCAATCGAGTTATTTCATTTTAGGTGATAGGATGTCTTTGAAAAATTGCCTTTCTAAATTTTGTAAGTTTTTTTTTTTTTTAAGAGCTTGAGTTTGTAATAAAGTTTCAAAAGATCTAGTTCGGGGTTTTATTTCAAAAAATCAAAACACAGGTTTCGGTAGCTAAGTGTGTCTCCGAAAAGCTATGTTAGCTACCGAAATCCTTAGCTTTCGATAGCTAAAACCCAAAAGTTGGAGCTATGTTAGCTACCGAAAGCATCGGAGCTCAAAAAAGTCAACCCGTCCTTTGGGGTGCCTAAATCGTCAGAAGGAGCTTTCATGATTGCAATATAGATCGCCGAAAATATAGGAAATGAGCCGTTTGATGACTTGGAACTTTAATTTTAAAATCATCTGTTTCATTGAATAACGTGGAGATGTACTTCCTGTTCTGCCATTTGAATTGTTAACGAACTGACTTTTTCAAATCAAACACTTGCCTCTCATACCCCTTGTAATCGACACTCTCCCTAACTTCATTTTCCACCTTTCTCACCTCTGTTATAATTGAACTAAGAAACCCCCTCCTGCGCTGTGTGGTTTCCCCTCCAAGACTGTTTTTTCAAAATTACAGGTACACAGGAGCTGACCAGCAAATGAAGACAAGAGGACCAGTGCTGAGAAGAGAGTTGGATGACATCGATTATTTGGATTCACACCCAGAGGTGTGTCAATTCTTCAAGGACGTAGGATGTTACCAGTTTTGTAAAAAAATGCAGGGTTTTCACCAGCAGGTGGCAGAGGCTTTTGCTCTAAATTTTGATGGGAGAAAGGCAGTCATTGGGCAAGATGAATTCCAAGTGGATGAAGCCCTTATAGCTAAAGTGACAGATTTTCCCAGGACTGGAGAAAACTGGTTCAAAACCACTTTTACAAAATATATTGAGTTTAGATCCTACTTGAAACCAAAACACAAGTGTTTGATTTGGAAGAAAGATATTCCTATATCCTTTCTTGAGAAAAAATGGAAACACTTGTTAAAGGCTATCCTTGCCTATATAACTTGTGAAGGTAGATATCATAGGGTAATGATTTATCACTTCAAGCTCATGAACCATTTCACTGGTAGGAGCCCACTCAACCTGCCTTATTACCTTCACAAAAGACCAGTTAAGATGGCTCATCAAGTTAAAGCAAAGCCCAACAAGATTGAAGGAAGATTATCTCATCATGGCTTGATTAAGTTATTGGTTTGTGAGCTGCTGTAGAGAAGGAACATGGATTGGGGCCACTTCTTGTTTTGGAATGAATTTCAGACATACTCACAACTAGAAGACAAGGAGAAGTCTTCTTCAAAGAAGTCTTCTACAACCAAGGGTGGAAAAATAAAGAGGAGAGCTATCTCTCCAGTAACATCTGAACAAGATACTCCATCTTCCAAGCACAAAGAAGCAAGAAAGAGGCTGTAATTTGTTAGGGACAGAGAGCATGATGTACCCAAGGAAACAAACTTGTTAAATCTTCCATATTTAGACTCAGATGAAGAATCAAAACAAGGAAAAATCCACGTTGATGAAAGTGTAGAATTCTCCATGGAACAAGCACCATAAACCAAGTGCTTCACCAGTGTTGAGAAGGGTGAATCATCCAACAGGAAAAAGAAACAGAGCAAAGACAAGGAGATTAAGAAGCTTAAAAGGAAAATAGAACAACAAGAAGTGCTAGAGAGGGTGATTAAAGCCAGGTATGAAACTCTGTCAAAGAATTTTGTTGAAACCAGTGCGGCCCTAGAAAAGCTAGCATATGAAAGTATAAAGGAAAAGAAGAAGTGGAAGAAGATGGTAAAGGATTACAATAGTTTATGGTGGCTAGCTAGGCACTTGAAGAAAAAGGTCAAGTTATTAAAATTGCAAGCCATGCCTGCAATATCCCAGCGTCAAACATCTATTGATCTTCAAACGCTAGCAAATGAAACCAACCATCTGAACGATCCATAGGAAACCATTCCAGAGATTGAGCAAGATGTAGAAGCTTCAGAACAACAGCCTCCAGATGTTTAAAGGCTAGGACAAAGACATTTTTGTGATTTTGATACTCTTACCAAGAAGGAACTTTCGGTAGCTTAGGCGAACATTTCGACTATTCATTAGCTACCGAAAGTAGAGCTTTTGGTAGCTAACCGACCCAGATTTTGTTTATTTTAGCTACCGAAAGTGCTGACAGGGCATAAAGGTAGTGTTTTTTCACAGATTCAAGTTTTTCTCGTCCAAATGCCTCAGGAATGATTCTAAACGTTAGATAATAATTAAGGCCATCATGATCAAGAGTCTGTTTTGATTTTGGAAATACCCAACAAGGTGGAAAGATGAGGTTGGTGACCTATTTTTCAGGCATAAAACTGCYTTGCTGTCAACAGGTGGCATTTTCAACTTTCAATCAGCCTTGGAAGGTCTWCTACACTTGTCGAAGAGTTGGAAAGACATAAAGTTCACTTGAGATAAAAATTGATCCAATTTACAGGATTTCTGCCTATTTTTGGGTATMAGTTGTTAATTTTCTATTTTTAGTAAATTCGATCCATTATTCTAGGATCTGGAGATTTGTTTTAAAGGCTATAAAGCCAAAGACTTTTGATGAACCARRGGTTCRATTTTGAGTTMWRTAATCCAYTGTTATTGTGATAAAGACACTTTCTTTAATATATTAAGCCTGSAAGCTTCTTTCATTGTTATTATCARACTCTYTTTATCTTTTTCTATGCCTRTGAGTTGAARTCATTTCTTTKTCTAYGTTTAAATGGTCYSATGGTAAYTRTCATCTTACCTTTGATTGTTAAGMAAGAATCATAAGCATCCTTTGCTAGTTTGTTGACCCATCATATATATTGTTATGTATGTTCTGGTTAATTGATTGGTTTTCTTATCCATTTGATCTACAAACCTATCTGATAATAACTCTTGAAGGCCTTGTACTGCATGAATATAGCTAGACTGTCTTGAAGATACAATCCAGTGATTTAGATATTCATCTTGATCCAAACCCACACCCATTATTGAGAAAATAATTACAAAAATGTTAAGTTACCAGGCATCTCTGAGATACAACCTATGAGAGTTTCCTGGAGTGATAACATAAGGGAAAGAAGCAGTTGCTATGGTTCATGTAACCGTTGATGAAATCGATAAAAGGACATCAATGAGCAAATGAACACACGATAGACCATCATAGTAAGTTTAATTTGATCACATCCTTCTTTTCTTTATCAAGTCCTTCATCTAGTTTTTCCACCTCTTCCACTAGAAAGGTTTAACCAAAGACTGATAACTCCTTTTTTTTTCTTTTTCTTACCAAGTCTTATTGATCCTTCTACCCCCCACTGTCTTCCTTCTAAACCTTATTTATTGTATTTATATGCTTTATGGTCCGCGGGAGCCCCAATCCCAGTCTTTACGACAAACACATTTACAATTTCAAATAATATGTAACAAACTATATATTTTTTGAAATTTCAAGAGAACTACTTTGGGAATAATCTCGACTGTGCTTTGTAACCCTGTTTTCAGAATATAAAGTATTTGAGGTTGATCTATCATTATCGTTTTTTGAGCTCCCCATGTGTTGAATTTCTCTTATGCATACAAATAATCTTCTTTTTATTTTATGTGATAAAAAATATTTATCCCAAACTATGATGGATGTGAGGACATTTTTCTTATTTTCTTTAAAAGTGTGAAATGTGTAATTCCTGGTCCTTTCTTAGGAACTTTATTTAAAAAGAAAACGAAAACATTTTCCTTTTATTTTCTTGTAATATTTCTGTTTCTTTGAATTACTACAACAGACTTCTGTCAAGTCCCACATTGTGAATATTTGAAAATCTCAAGAAAATCTAAGAGGAGTACCACCTCTATCAAAACTCAGGGGGATTTACATCCTCGTGAGGTTGTCGTTTTGGTATTAACAGATTCAAGCATCAACAAGTTTATTGGTCATTATTTGGTAGAGTTCTAGTCTCTACGAGAAGGAGTTTGTTCCTAGATTTTAGGAGGTTGTTGAGAACTAGTTGGTTTGAGAGATTCTCTCCAACTAGCTAGCTTCCTAGATTGGTGTGAGGTTGAGATATTTGATCAACCAAGTAGATCGTGAAATCAAGGTATTTATTCTATCTTGAGATCACTATGATTGTTTTATTTATATGTACTCTGTTTGAGTGTTTAATAGAGCATGAATCACAATTTTGGTTTGTGTAATTAGTGTCTAATCTCCCTCTCCCATTTCCCAATATGGTATCAGAGAAGGACTGGGATTGACTCTCGCATGGGAGGGCCCAGGTAATTGAAAGGGAAATGGGAACCTAGCTCATGTGAGAATAGATAGTTTGAGGTGATTGTTTATGTGTGTATGCAATAATGTGTTGGTTTTTCCCTCATGCAAGAAATTGGACAAGTAAGGTAGTGTAAGATCTCTCAAAGGAAATAGAGATGACCAAACTCGGGCTCCTTATAACCTATTAGTGGCGAGATCTGGCGGCTTGGCTGCAAAGTAGTGAAAATATGCACATTGAGGGAAGGTGAATCGTTACAAATACATCTTACCATTTGATATGACGTAGGAATGTGTAGTGGTTTATGGTGAGCTATAGGTGTGTCTCTATGTGCACAACCATAATCCATTCAACGATGCAAAAAAAAAACATGTCGTTGTAGAAAAAATCCATTGATGCCTTGTTGAGAGAAGGTCAACTGCATTGCTGTAAGAAGAAAAGTGGTAATCGGGTTGTCCATTGTTTGGTCTATCATTGGCACGTGCAAAGCCTTCGACTTCTAAGCTCTAGGCTCTCCCACAATTTTTTTGTAAATGCAAAAGGGAAATTTATCTCATCTCCACCATAGTATTAGAGAGGAGAGGGTGCACTCCATAACGACATAATCACTTTCACCTTGCTCAAAATTAACAACATCCTCCTTCCCAGCTGTGTGGATTGAGGGGCAAGTTATTGACAGCTCTAGATTGAGGTTTAGGTTGAGGTGGGGATGCTCATACCAAGCTAGTTTGCTTGCTGCATCTGAAACTTACTTGGATTTGATGCTTAGTTCCGATGAGAGAAGAAATAAATCTTGGACAATCCCATGCGAACATGTTGTTTTAGGCTCTTGAAATTTCCCTGGAGCCGAACGATGGTGGCGAGATTTCCTTTGAAAAGGACGATGGGCAAGGGGATCGACCTTCAAGCTAATATTTGTTGGAATATATAGGCTATATGGCAATTATATAGTAGAGCACAAAAAGAAACTATTGAATGTTGTAAGTAAACTTGGGTGCTTTAGTTGAAAGCATGGTTAGTATGTTGAAATGTTGCATGTTGATGTATATCTGTAATGAATAAGAAAAAGGATACAATGAAGAAGATGTATGCCATTCATACAAATAAAACAAGCCCCTTAATTAGGTTGATGGGTTGAAGAAGGCATACATGGATCGACACCATATTATGATACCTTGGATGTAGTTKTGAACCTTAAGTGGATCATGATCATGAGAAGAGGAGCGATAATAGAGGTTGATGGGACCATAATTGTGATTAGCAAGGAGCCCAAAGATGTGAAGGGCGAGCCTACAATCATGTTACATAATTTTGATTGCATTTTGAATAATTTTCTTAAACAAGTTGATAGAATGCTTGGAGATGGCAAGAAAGATTAGACGTTAATAGAGAACCTATAAATGTGATGTTGAGGAATCTTTGACCATGCTAATTTTAAATATGCCTTTTAAATTTCCTTGGAGTTTGTGTAGAGGTACATGTTGAGTCTCATCAACTCAATGTGTGATCCATTCTTAGATTTGACCAATCTGACAATTTCCTATGGAAGTGTAGAAGCTCCTAAGAAGTGTGAGCGAATGTTTTGGAATTAGAAACATTTTTTTATTGAGCCTAGCAAACTCAACAGCAAGTGTTGTGGTTTTGTTAAAGTTAGCTACCTTAACAAATCAAAGGTAAATCTAAGACAATGAATTGATAGTGATAAAGGTCAAAGACATAGATGAAGACTCCAAACATGTAAACAACTACAGAGGATGAAGATAATATTATCTCTTGTTGATGATTTGAAGTCCTGCTTGGTAACATTTTGTGATGCAAAATCATTCCATAGTTTGATTTGTAAAGGGAAGTTGTTGGAATGATAAGCAGGAAGAACACAAGTGTTGTTATGGAACAACAAAGAGATTACTTCGAGGAAAGGTGGTGATAGTGGAAGTCTTGCGAAAGTAGCAGAAGTGTAGAAGTAATAAATGTGAAATGATAGTGGACAAACAAGGTAAATTGTGTGAATTGAGTTGAATAAAACAAAATCATTACCATATGTTAATATGAGTCACACATTATTTATAGTAAGTCTATGATGTAATGTTTATGAAATTCATGTATTGGTCCTTGAAATGTTTGATTATGTACCTGGTATCTCCATATGATGGATTTTATAATGTATGTACATATGTTTAAGTAACATGTAAAGGGCATATCGTTGTAAGACTTGACTATACATGCATACCATTTTGTTATGTATCCCTATTAATTTATAGTGCATAAAGCTCTTTTATAGAGTTATATAACACCTAGAGTGCACCATGTCACGGGTCGACTGAATGCTTTATGAGTGGACCTTGTTGGTTGTGAACTTTGGCAAGTGCATAGAAAACCATGTGTTTTACATTAAGGGGGAGTTCATAAAGAGGTTGAATGAACCACGTACCTGAAGGACATCCTACAAAACCTGCGGTTGCAGTGGTTGATGACCCACGCATTTCGTTGGATGGTTGTCTCTTTATATGGACTTTGGTAATTTGGTGATGCATGATCAAGGTACGAAGAGAAATTACCATGTTGGACCAGACATAGACCTTGTTGATCAGGAGGTGCTTCGATTGAGAGGACTCAGTGATGATGAAGACCTGACCTGACTATTGTAAATACAAGTAGTCGTTAAGGGGGAGTGTTGGGATATGCAACTCCCTCTTGTATTTAGTTTGTGTGATCATATTTAATTATTGAGTTTATTGGTCATTATTTGGTAGAGTTATAGTCTCTACAAGGATTTTGTTCCTATATTTTAGGAGGTTGTTGAGGCCTAGTTGGTTTGAGAGATTCTCTCCAACTAGTTAGCTTCCTAGATTAGTGTGAGGTCGAGATATTTGCTCCAAGTAGATCGAGAAATCAAGGTAGTTATTCTATCTTGAGACTATGATTGCTGTATTTATATGTACTCTATTTGAGTGTTTAATAGAGTGTGAATCACAATTTTGGTTTGTGTAATTAGTATTTACTCTCCCTCTCCTATTTCACAATAAAGGGAAAACTGTTTTTTTATTGCATGCAATTGTCATGATTGAATGCATTGCTAAAATATTGTTGGATCACCATGAAGGGATTTCTTGTGGCTTGAATTGCATTTACAACAATGGTGACCTAAGAAATGAAGTCAAATCAAGATTAAATTGAATAATGGTGACCTGATACAGGAAGGGAAATCAGGATTAAATTGAATACATGCCTAAATTAAATTGATGGTTGTCACGGGTTCAAAATGTTTAATCCCTCTTTTGTATTTGATTGTTTATAATAATAGTTATTTATAAACAATTACTCTATTACTCTATGATAGGTGGAGATAACCAATTTATAACCATTCAAAGAAACACTTGAATGACATCATCAACAACCCACATTTTTCCAATAGTGGTCGTGGCTATTTTAGTCATACTCACACATTTCCAATAGTGGTCATGGCTATTTTAGTCATACTCACACATACTATACTGCAACGAATGTTGTAATATGGGGGGAATCTTAGATAAACAGTGATTCGAAGAAGAGTGTGAATAAAGTTGAAGTTGAGGGGTCCATAGGTCCTAGGGGCTGAGCATGTTGCTCTAATACCATATGTAATGGTCTAAATTCTAATTCAACTAAATTCATAAATAAACATAGTAATTTTTAACCACTTACTGAAATACATAAAGATACCTTAATCCTTAATTACATAATTCACAAGAATAATTCAATGGTGAGAAACTTACCCGAGAGTTGAGGAAATCAACTCACTTACAATGCTATGAATGTCGAACCATTGCACTCCAATCTTTGATCTAGCACGCCACAACAGAGCGTGGGGGACGATTCTCCTCCCAACCAACCCCTCATTCATCACCACTAATAACCATTGAACCCTCAATCAATTGCTTATGCAAGATTCTAATCCTTTTCCTCAAATTTCCAGAAACAAAAGATCCCAAACTTTCATCTCCACCTTCATTATATAGAATTATTCTTACCCATTCATGCAGGAAGTTCCATACATCCCTAAATGGGGTGGAATCTTGCTCACTTGAAAATGAGGTGGATGGGACGTTGGCTCACCATTCCATGCCACAGGTGGCAACCACATCTACTCATGACAAGAGAGCATGTGGCCCCCACTGGGAGAGAAACACCATTATTTTTAATACTAAAGACGTGGAGGGAATCTTGTATGATGGATCACACAGATATGGTACTTCGACCACAAGAAAGATCATTAATGAAGTTAATGGCAGAGTCTGAGAGGACAACAAGGTTGATCGCTCATGCAAGGCTGATGCTCCCTCCATATCCGAGCATTATGATGATCATCATGACCGGGCTAGGCCAGGAAGTGCAGGCATGCTCACAGAGAGAAGAAATGTGGGTTATTAAGCAACCTTTTGGAACATGGGAGGTATTAAGGTAGTTCTATTATCATCCTTTCTGATTTTCGTGAATACTGCTTTTTCCAGTTTTAAGCTCAACTCTCATGTATTTCTCCTCCTCCTCCTCATGGCGTTGCGCATATGTAAGCCTTGCACCACCCCTGGTCCATCTCGAGTAGCTCGAGCAATTTTGGATGTTGATGATTTCTATCACAATTTCATGCCCGAGGAGGATCGGGAAACAATGCCAACATTGGAGGTGGAAGTTAGGCTTCTTTGCGAATTCGAGGATCATGAAGAAATTGAGCAGCGAGTTGGTGGTTTAATTCTTGATCTGTGTTGCACCAGAACAAGGGTTTCAAGGTTTTTCGAGACCCTCGATCTCTATTGGTGCACCAAGACTATGGTGGCTCTAGGGATGCTTCCCAAGGAATATGAGTTCAAGAAATTAAAGCACATAATGGAGACCTTGGAAGAACAAAATTCCTATCTTCTCTCAGGGTCACATGGATTTCCCAACGCCATGGTAGCACCTTCCATCCTCCCACTGCAAACTGGCTTGAAAAATCATTTGTTGTTGTTTGACTGGATGTAGTAGGCCTATCCTCTCCACAGGTTCACCATGCTAAGAGTTAATCCATTTTTTAGGTTTTTACTCCTCTTTTATCACGTTTTTTTGTTATGACCTGTTCTAGGAAACCTACATGGCCCTATGTGTCTTATATAAAGTATATTTTTAAACTTATTATGTTTTTCAAAGTCTGGTTTTTCCTATGGGGTAGGCAGACTCATTTTGATTAAGGGATATTGTCATGGTCTCTCTGGAAATTGACTCTGATCAAGCATAGTTGTACATTATGTTTATATTAGTATAGTCTTTTCTTACTTACAAAAAAAAGGAAGGAGTTCCATACATAAGTTACACTTGTCATCAAATAATTAACCACATTTTTTAGCCTTTTCTTAATTTAGAAGTTCCCTAAATTTAACTTTTCTTATTTTTACCCTTTTATTCTATTATTAAAGTAATTCCTTCTTATTTATTTATTTTAATCTTTTACTTTATTTATTTTTCTTTCTATTTTTATACCATTTAAATATTTATTATTATTATTATTATTAAATTAATAATATGGGGCATTACAGTTCCATGGACCTCACTAGCGTGAACAATGTCTGCACTAACATATAAATTTAGTTTTTTCACTCATCGTTGTTGTTAAATTCTTCAACAATCATGCAAACTTCAAATTAAAGCACTCGTAGCTCCATTCCAGGAAACAAAGCATCGTTTTCTGTGTATAGATTTAGGTTTTTGCTTGGTTTTTTTGTTAGATTGTTCCATAATTTGCAATAACTCAAAATTTAAACTTTATGAGAACTTTGGTAGTCTCTGATCATAGATTTAGATTTATTTTTTTCGGGTCCCACTAAAATTGTTTGAAGATAAGAAAACTGCAAATTCAAATAATTTATTGTCCCGTTCTCTGAAATTAGCAGGGTTTTTGCAGATGGATTTAACTATTTTTGACTTCTATGTTGAAGTTTTCTGGCATTGATGTGATTTTTATTTTCTTCATCGGGTATGTGAATGATTGTATTGATGGTCAATTCTTGATTTTGCTTCTAGGATTTCTTTGGATAGTTGATTAAACTATGGTTATTGGTAGGAATCATCCTTGTCCCGGATCAAGGGTGTTTGGATATGTAACTCCCACTTGTATTTAGTGTGTTTGATCATATTTAATTATTGAGTTTATTGGTCATTATTTGGTAGAGTTTTAGTCTCTACAAGGAGTTTGTTCCTAGCTTTTAGGAGGTTGTTGAGAACTAGTTGGTTTGATATATTCTCTCCAACTAGTTAGCTTCCTAGATTGGTGTGAGGTTGAGATATTTTATCAACCAAGTAGATCTTGAAATCAAGGTATTTCTTCTATCTTGAGATCACTATGATTGTTGTATTTATATGTACTCTATTTGAGTGTTTAATAGAGCATGAATCACAATTTTGGTTTATGTACTTAGTGTCTAATATCCCTCTCCCATTTCTCAATATGGTATTAGAGAAGGACTGGGATTGACTCCCACACGGGAGGTCCCAGGTAATTGAAAGGGAAATGGAACCTAGCTCAGGTGAGAATAGATAGTTTGAGGTGATTGTTTCCGTGTGTATGCAATAATGTGTTGGTTTTTCCATCATTTGATGAGGTCCAGAGTCATTAGTGTCACGTCAGTGAAAGAAATTGGATGAGTAAGGTAGTGTAAGATCTCTCAAAGGAAAGAGAGATAACCAAACTCGAGATCCTTATCAACTGTTAGTGCTGAGATCTAACGGCTTGGCTGCAAAGTAGTGAAAATATGCAGATCAAGGGAAGGATAATCGTTACAAATACATCCTACAATTTGATTTGACGTAGGAACATGTAGTGGTTTATGGTGAGCTATAGGTGTGGCTCTATGTGCACAACCATAATCCATTCAATGATGCACAAAAGAAACATGTCCCTGTAGAAAAGAGCCACAACTACTTTGCTGAGAGAAGGCCGACTGCATTGTTGGAAGAAGAAAAGTGGTAATCGGGTTGTCCATTGTTTGGTCTGTTGTTGGCACATGTAGAGCCTTCAAATTTTAAGCTCTGGGCTCTCCCACAATTTTTTTGTAAATGCAAAAGGGAAATTTAGCTCATCTCCACCATAGCATTAGAGAGGAGAGGGTGCACTCCATAATGACATAATCACTTTCACCCTGCTCAAAATTAGCAACATCCTCCTTCCTAGCTGCATGGATTGAGGGGCGAGTTATTGACAATTCTATATTAAGGTTTAGGTTGAGGTGGGGATGCTCATACCAAGCTAGTTTGCTTGTCGCATCTGAAACTTTCTTGGATTTGACGCTTATTTCCAATGAGAGAAGAAAGAAATCTTGGACAATCTCGTGCGAACGTGTTGTTTCAGGCTCTTTAAATTTCCTTGGAGCTGAACGATGGTGGCGAGATTTCCTTTGAAAAGGACGATGGGCAAGCAGATCGACCTTCATGCTAATATTTGTTGGAATATATAAGCTATATGGCAACTATATGGTAGAGTACAAAAATAAACTATTAAATATTGTAAGTAAGATTGGGTGCTTTAGTTGAAAGCATGGTTAGTATGTTGAAATGTTGCATGTTGATGTATATCTGTAATGAATAAGACAAAGGATGCAATGATCAAGACAAAGAGATTACTCCCAGATAAGCTGGTGATAGTCGCAGTTGTGCGAAAGTAACAAAAGTGTATAAGCAACAATTGTGAAATGATCATGTACAAACAAGCTAAATTGTGTGAGTTGAGTTGAATAAAACATAATCATTACCGTATGTTGATATGAGTCACATATTGTTTATAAAAAGTATATGATGTAATTTTTATGAAATTGATGTATTGGTCCTTGAAATGTTTGATTATGTACCTTGTATCTCCATATGATGGAGTTTATAATGTATGTACCTATGTTTAAGTAACATGTAAAGGGAATATCATTGTAAGACCTGACTATACATGCATACCCCTTTGTTATGTATCCCTATTGATTTGTAGTGCATAAACCTCTTTTATAGAGTTATATAACACTTAGAGTGAGCCATGTCACAAGTCGACTGAATGCTCTAAGAGTGGACCTTGTTGGTTGTGAACTCTGGGAGGTGCCTAGAAAACCCTGTATTTTACATTAAGGGGGAGTTCATCAAGAGGTTGAATGAACCATGTACCCGAAGGACATCCTACTAAACCGACGGTTGCAACGACTGATGATCAAGGAATTTCGGTGGATGGTTGTCTCTTTATATGGACTTTGGTAATTTGGTGATGCATGATCGAGGTACGAAGAGAAAGTATCGGGTTGGACCATACATAGACCTTGATGATTAGGAGGTGCTTCRGTTTACAAGACTCGGTGATGATGAAGACATGACCTGACTATTGTAAAGACAAGTAGTCGTTAAGGGGGAGTGTTGGGATATGCAACTCCCACTTGTATTTAGTGTGTGTGATCATAATTTAATTATTGAGTTTATTGGTCATTATTTGGTAGAGTTATGGTCTCTACGAGGAGTTTGTTCCTAGATTTTAGGAGGTTGTTGAGGCCTAGTTGGTTTGAGAGATTCTCTCCAACTAGTTCGCTTCTTAGATTCGYGCGAGGTTGAGATATTTGCTCAACCAAGTAGATCGTGAAATCAAGGTAGTTCTTCTATCTTGAGACTATGATTGTTGTATTTATATGTACTCTATTTGAGTTTTAATAGAGYGTGAATAACAATTTTGGCTTGTGTAATTAGTAATTACTCTCCCTCTCCTATTTCCCAATAAAGGGAAACATGTTTTTTTATTGCATGCAATTGTTGAGATTGAATGCATTGCTAAATTATTGTTGGATCATCGTGAAGGGATTTCTTGTGGCTTGGATTGCATTTACAACAATGGCGACCTCAAAAATGAAGGCAAATCAAGATTAAATTGTATAATGGTGACCTCATACAGGAAGGCAAATCGAGATTAAATTGAATACTTGCCTAAATTAAATTGATGGTTGTCACGGGTTCAAAATGTTTAAGCCCTCTTTTGTATTTAATTGTTTATAATAATATTTATTTATAAACAATTATTCTATTAATCTATGATGGGTGGAGATAACCAATTTATAACCATTCAGAGAAACACTTGAATGGCATCATCAACAACCCATGTCTTTCTAGTAGTGGTCATGGCTATTTTAGTCATACTCACACATTTTCAATAGTGGTCATGGCTATTTTAGTCATACTCACACATACTATACGAAAACAAATGTTGTAATATGGAGGGAATCTTAACTAAACAATGATTCGAAGAAGAGTGTGAATAAAGTCGAAGTTGAAGGGTCCATAGGTCCTAGGGGTTGAACATGTTGCTCTGATACCATATGTAATGGTCTAAATTCTAATTCAACTAAATTAATAAATAAACATAGTAATTTGTAACCACTTATGGAAATACATAAAGATACCTTAATCCTTAATTGCATAATTCACAAGAAGAATCAAATGGTGAGAAACTTACCCGAGATTTGAGGAAATCAACTCACTTACATTGCTATGAATGTCGAACCATTGCACTCCAATCTTTGATCTAGCATGCCACAACAGAGTGTGGGGGATGAATCTCCTCCCAACCAACCCCTCAGCCACCACTACTAAAAACCGTTGAGCTCTCAATCAACTACTTATGCAAGCTTCTAAGCCTTTTCCTCAAATTTCCAGAAACAAAAGATCCCAAACTTTCATCTCCACCCCCATTATATAAAATTATTCTTACCCATTCATGCAATAAGTTCCATACATCCCTGGATGGGGTGGGATCTTTCTCACTTGACAACGGGGTGGATGGGACGTTGGCTCACCATCCCATGCCACAGGTGGCAACCACATCTACTCATAACAAGAGAGGACATGGCCCCCATTGGGAGAGCAACACCATTGTTGTTAATACTAAAGACGTGGAGGGAAGCAGGTATGATGGCTCTCACATATATGGTACTTTGACCACAGGAAAGCTCATTAATGAATTTAATGGCAGAGTCTGAGAGGACAATAGGGTTGATCACTGATATGAGGCTGAGGCTCCCTCCATATCCGAGTCATGAATAGGATGGGCCAGGAAGAATGGGTATGCTCGTAGAGAGAAGCAATGTGGGTTATTAAGCAACCTTTCTAGAAGAGGGGAGGTATGAAGGTTGTTCTATTGTCGTTCTTTCTAATTTTTGTGAATGATGATTTTTCCAGTTTTAAGCTCAACTCTCATGTCTTCCTCGTCCTCCTCATCATGGCGTTGCGTAGACGTAAGCCTCGCGCCACCTGTGGTCCATCTCGAGCAGCCTGAGTAGTTATGGATGTTGTTGATTTCTATCACAATTTCGTGCCTGAGGAGGATCAAGAAACAATGCTAACATTGGAGGCGAAATTTAGGCTTGTTTGCGAATTTGAGGATCATGAAGAAATTGAGCAACAAGTTGGTGGTTTAAATCCTGATCTGGGTTGCACCAAAACAAGGATTTCAAAGTTTTTCGGGACGCTAGATCTCTATTGGTGCACCAAGACTATGTTGGCTCTAGGGATGCTCCCCAAGGAAGATGAGTTCAAGCAATTAAAGCACATAATGGAGACCCTGGAAGAAAAAAATGCTATCTTCTCTCAGTGGTCACATGGATTTCCCAGGGCCACGGTAGCGCCTTCCATCCTCCCGCTACAAACCAACTTGGAACCCCATTTTTGTTGTTCGACTGGACATAGTATGCCTATCCTCTCCACAGGTCCACCATGCTAAGATTTAATCATTTTTTTTGTTTTTTACTCTTTTATCAGGGCCTTTTTTTATGACCCGTTCTAGTAAACCTACATGGCATTATGGGTCTTATATAAAGTATATTGTTAAACTTATTATGTTTTTCAAATTCTGGTTTTCCCTATGGGGTAGGTAAACTCTTCAACCTCATTTTGATTACATGATACTGTCATGGTCTCTTTGGAAATTGACTCTGATCAAACATAGTTGAACATTATGATTATATTAATATAGTCTTTTCTTAATTACAAAAAAGAAGAAGAAGTTCCATACATAAGTTACAGTTGTCATCAAATAATTAACCATGCAATTTTTAGCCTTTTCTTTTTTTAGAAGTTCACTCAATTTAGTTTTTCTTATTTTTACCCTTTTATTCTATTATTAAAGTAATTCCTTTTTGTTTATTTATTTTAATCTTTTACTTTATTTTTTTTCTATTTTTATACCATTTAAATATTTATTATTATTATTATTAATTTAATAATATGGGGCATTACAGTTCCAAGGATCTCACTATCTTGAACAATGTCTGCACTAACATATCTTTGCACAAATGCTAGTTGACCTCTCCTTCAACACTAGGTGGTAAATAGGGGAAATGGAGAAAATCCCCCCCTCTCTTAGATAGCCCGATGATGAAATAAATATCCTCCTCTATCGATTGGTACCACATACTAAGACCAACCAAAAATGCTTGTCTTCCATGATCCCATCGAAGAATTAACTCTATCAATAACTTGGTATTACCCTAAGGGAGGTATCCTCCTTATTATCCCCTAGCCTAGGGATAACTAAGGAGATCATGTCTCGAGGCCCACAGGACGGGCATGGCCCTTGAGGGCCCCTCTTTTCTTCAAGTACAGTCCACATATCGCCAACAACAATGTCCATCACACTAGCTTGGTCCTGAAGTGGCAGTGGATCTTGCTCCATGAGGTAATGAGCCCGGGTATCATGGTATGTATCACTCTAATTTTTGATGCACTTGAACATGTTGTATTGAATCCTTCTTAATTTAATGAAGTTTACTTGGAAATTATTCTCTTTGCCTTGTTTAAACCTGGGAGGGTGACATAGTGCCCTAGTAAGTTGATTTCCCTTTAGGATGGGTTTCTATTGGGTGGATCTTTGAAGTGTCATCATCTATTGGGTAGATCTTTGGTTTGTTGTTGTATTGGTAAGGGGCAGGTGCACTTTATATTCCTTTTGCTTCATCCTTTCAAGACTTGAACTTGACTTGAGTGACCTAGAGAGAGGAGTGGTTTACTTACTATTTCTTTCCCTTCATCAACCCACTAGGTCTAGGGACGTCTCATTTGGAGTGAGTTTTTCTCCTCCTGAATAGAAAGAGGTACCCTATTGGGGTGACAGTGATAGGGCTACCTCCATGTTACGCCAATCTTGGCCTACTAGCCTTTAGGCTTTGGGAAAGCACATATTGTGTGATAACACTCCTCATAAAACTTGAGGAGGCCAACATCCAATAAAAGTTGCAAAGTTTGAGGAAATAAATCCCTCTCTCTCTCTTTCCCTAGCATCCCATCCATGATTGGAGTTATATTATTGGGCATTTTGATCCACACTTGTGTGCATCCTTCTTAACATTAGGGAGTTTAGACCCAGGGTTCATCCAAAGTTATCCAACAAAAACCCCAAAGCATCGACATATCAATCCTCGACCAAGTCCGAGGAAGGTCTCACCCGAGATGCAAAGAGGATCATTGAGACCATAAGGTCTCGTGACATGGATGAAGGATAAACACATGAAAAGTCACGAGGATAGGCATCCATGCAGTGCATATCTAACAGATAATTAGGACTAAGCATTAAAATAATACACACACATATTCAACTCATACATAATAAACACGAAATGGATCAGAACTGTTGCATCTTTATTACTATAGCCATGCCATCACAATAGAGATACACATTGTGCATGATAGATACATATGACAACCATAAAACTTCATATCTTCTCCATATAAAGCCTCAGAGTTACAATATATTGTACAATACACCTTTACTCAACACTCAAACACATAAATATATTCAAAGTATTACAACATTACAACATTATCAGAGTGAGCTCGATACTTAAGACTCAATGAATCTCTTTTCCTCAATATCTCACTAGTCTAACCAACTAGCCCTGTTTCTGATATTAGTGCTTCCTTTTATAGATTTCATTATTGGGGAGCAATGTCTCTTTCTACTATGCTCCACTCATTTGCAAAATTGTCTCACATGCTTCTGGTGTCGACTAACGCTCCACACTGACTTTCTGTATCAATGGAAATTTTAACTGGCTGACCAACTCATCCCGTCATCGTCCCACATCCTCGTATGCTGCTAGCAGTAATCATTCAAGGAGATTTCCTGATGATTCCTTTCTTTATTCCAGCGGATGTCTTCTTGATTTCTATTGCAACTGAAAAAACTTGGACCAACGCGCACTTGGTAGACAGTAAGCTTGGCACACAACTGAAAAAAATTGGTCTGACACACACCTTATGTCATTCCTCACGCATTTCCTTAGGCGTGCAAAAAACTATGAAATGAACGCGCACAACTTCGTTTGTGTGTGCGCACCAAACAAAACCCAAAACTTTGGGTGCCAATAGTCCCCCACCACTATTATCTAGATCGTCCTCAAGCCAGCTGCTTTATGAAATGACCGTCGCGATGGACGGTACAATGCTTTTGACTTCCACCATAAAGTCCTTATACTAGGACTCATGCTCATTGAGTTGGCCCTGGAGATCCTTGGAAAGTTGAATAGTTACCTCGACATCGATGGTTGTGACATGCAGGGTTGTTAGATCTGTGATGTTGAGTTGCTCGATGAGGGGGCCAACAACAACTTGTATGTCCGAAAGATGAGTATACCAGTCCATAGCCCTATCAGTCATCGATGTGATTAACTCTCACATGTTTTGTTGCTTATCCCTAGCAAGTGATCTCCTTTGGTCATGTGGGAATGGCATGCTTTGTAGTGACATTCTCTTTAGGGGGAAACGACCCAACATCCCAGTTTTACTATGCGACCTCTGCCTCTACTACTCGAGTTCGATCATGGAGGGTCGTGAGCTCTAGAGGGGTCTGTAAATAATACCATAATTTGAAGCTTTGAGTGACCATATCGACGAAGCCTTCGACATGGTCTTGACCCTCATCAACGACTGTTATCGCTTTTGAAATTTTCTATTGGAGGGTGGTTTCCTCTACCGTTAGATGTTGCAGTCAGTGCTAAAGTTCATGATTTTGTGATTGCAAAACTTACATGTTCTTGGTGACCGCTTTCATTTTCTACAGAGCTGGAATATCCAGCTGCATCAGTGCTGGCAGGGAGAACTAATAATAGGCTTCATTCAGAGTGGTGATCACTTCGGTGTGGTTTCTAAGAAAGGATGCATATTGGCCCTGAGTTTCTACATGTGCAACCACTTCAACCATGTGTATATCCTGTAATGTCTTTCGGGTCTCTTCCAATTCATGACGTGCATGATATTCCCATTATAAGTGGGATCGCATGGCGTCATGACTAGAACGCTCTTGCATGTAGTTGAGGCGTAACTGAGCATGTTCCTTGTAAATGGATTTCTGGCATTCTCCATGATCATGGACCAGGGAAGCGATAAATTTCTGGATGTCCATTGTAGGTACTTGTGACAAGTCTAACTCAGTTCTAGTTGAGATTGACGGGATGACCGTGAGTGGATTGACATTGATTACTCGGTGTAGACTGAATCACAGAACCTTAAGGGTTTTATTAGTTGAATTTGGAGATTTTGTTAAGGAGGGAAGATAAAATTGTTGGTCTAGAATAAGCATCTTTTTTATCATGTCCTTGTGGGATAATTGTTGTTTGGCTAATTGTGTGCAAATATATTTCATTAATTTTGCAACCTGTCATCTTTGAGTGGGAGAACCCTCCTTAGTTTTCTTATGGGATATTGTATGCCGACGATTATTGGCCCTAGATCAGGGTTTGGAAGGAGATGTGGCCAAGGTGGATTTTTCTATAATTGGGGTTGGTCGTGGTGGAGGTGAATGGTTGTTGTTAGACCTTGAGTCAATGTTTATTTGAGCTAGGGTCCAAGTGTTGGACACCATCTTTCTCTTTTTGGCTTAAGTTTTGTCTGCATCAGACCCAGTCATGTTTTGAGAATGAGTAGGGGAGTGGGGAGAGTCTATATTCATGGCTGTTTTTTCTATCTTACCTCCCTCCATTGCAATATTGGACTGGTCTGGAGAATTCTTTGACCTAATTTCAAGTTCAGAGTGTATCTATGAGAAGGGAGGTTTTTCTAAATCGACCATTGTTCAACTCCCGTGATAATATTTCTTTCTGTAATATAGAAGGGAAGTACAACTTTTAATTTCCTTGTAGTTGCACGAGACAAATGACCACATTATGGAAGGTACATGTAAAAAGAAGATGATGTTCATGTTGATTTTTCATATGAGATAATATTGTATATGAATATATTATTGCAATGATGAGTGTTCCATATATAGAGAACATATTGTGACCATCCATGAAAGGATGAGTCCCTGGAATAATAAATAACTACTTATTTATTATAGATATTTATACTTTGTATTATAAATATCATGTCATATATTATATATATATAGGAGAATGTATTCTTGATGTTGTCCAAACATCAACACTCACTCTCAACAAAGGGAGACATTCTTCATAATGCCAAAGCTTGTCTCTGAAGTATACAGACTTCACTTTAGACTCATGACACCTATCAGTCTTGGAAGATGTCTCTCTCCCACCTGAACTGAGGGGAAAATCCTCCTACGACTCTCCCTCTAACCCAATTGGATCTCTCTGAGATCAGGCTCACTTTGGGTTCACATGTGATAGCATCTAACATATTTAAGTCTTTCCCATTCCCAGTCAAATCACCATGACTAAGGAAAAATATCACACCAAGGCTATTTACCACAGGTACACCCCTATGAGTGAATGTCAGTCCAATGCTATTTGATACATGGAAAGCACATCAAGCACCTCGAGTCCATATAACTCCTTGTCATGATCAAGGAAGGACTATGCTTGGGTCCATTGATCACATGTACACCCTTGTGATAAATGTATTCTATCTCCATTGTTTTACAGCCCAATCTAGGAGAAGGTCCGCCCGATGCTTACTAGGACCATTCACTTGTGTTTATACACGTCATGTAGTTGGTATCCACAATACTTGAGCTAGCTCATCCTACAAGGGGTGGACAGTCCCTTGGGGTTGACATATAGAGCTTCCTTCATGAAACAAATGTCTCAGCTCACTCATGAATCGTGTCCATACTAGACATATCATGGTTCCCTCTTGGAACACATGTCTAAGACATATCAAGGTTCCCTCATGGAAACAATGTCTTCTCGAGGACACATCGAGGTTCCCTCATGGAACCAATGTCCCCCAAGACATATCGAGGCTTCCTCATGAAACCAATGTCTTGGTTCCTTCATCCGACCATCTGACGCACGTCAAGATGAAGTCCACATTCCCACCTACTAGTTCACACAAGACCCTCTAGGGACAATGTCTCTCATTTGTTGCCTCAAACATCAACTCTCCCTCTTAACTAGGAAGGTATCTTTCCACAATGTCTTCATATAGTATTCCACTGACTACTCTACAAGCAACTAGTAGCACACAACTAATACCATACCATCGATAGCTTAAATCATCTGTCACAGTCTCTGTGATCAAGAAGTAGCACACAACTACTTCTAAGTGATCTGGTAGTCTCCGTGGAAATCAACTAGTAGCACAGAGCTACCACAATTCCATCCAATAAAACATGACTGTGTTGATCCATAGTATTACACAACTACTATCCAATGGTACACAACCAGTGATAGTAGCACACAAGTATTGTCCAGTGACACACAGTCACTGCCAATGGTACACAACCATTGTAGTAGCACATAACTACTTTCCATAGACACACAATCTCTGCCAGTGGTACACAACCACTGTAGTAGCACACATCTACTGTCTAGAGACACACAATCTCCTCCATAGTCTCACGACTATGCATGTGTCCTACAGTTGTCATGCACTCAACGAAGTGTCACGTGATTACAAGGACCATTCTTCCTGACCAGGTCACCATCTGTGCCACAGGTAGGGCTGACTTTTACAAGTACACATATTCTTTTCTAGAATATTCTTTTTTGAATATACACATTATGAAGACCAACCATAGTTACAAAAGTTCAATGCTCCCTCTTAACTAGGGAGGTATTCATAACGACCAGCTAAATGTATTCAAGTTGACCAATTTTATCTAATGAAAAGTTACATCAAATATATTATGAAATATCATCAACTGCATCATATCTGAGCCATGATTCATCTAGAATGGTGGACATCAAGTAATATCATCCACTGTATCATCTCTAAGCCATATTATCATGATACAAATGCATCATATCTAAGATGTACTGACATGATGTGGAGTATCATCTACATCATCTCTACATTGTACTCGCATGATGCTTCTGCATCATATCTAAGTTGTACTAGCATGATGTAGATAATGCCTCTGCATTATCTCTAAGTTGTACTAGCATGATGCTACTGCATCATATCTAAGCTTCACTAGCATGATGCAAGTCAGGCAACTGCATCATCTCTAAGTTGTACTAGCATGATGCTAATGCATCATATCTAAGTTGTACTAGCATGATGCGACTTCATACATCTGTATCATATCTAAACTGTACTAGCATGATGCAAAAGCATCATATCTAAGTTTTATTATCATGATACAGATCAACACTCCCTCTCAACCAAGGGAGCCATCTCCACAAGTCCCAACTTCTCCCTGAAGTATACAAACTTCCCTTTGGACAAGGGCTTCGTCATAATATCCACTATCTGCTCATCGGTGGAGATATACTGGAGTTTTAATTCTCTCTTTTGGACTCGATCACAGATGTAATAATACTTGATCTCAATGTGCTTTGACCTATCATGGAACACCGGGTTTTTTGAAATCTTCATAGAGCTTTGATTGTCATAGAATATCACGGTCGAATATGACACCCGATCAAATAGTCCAGAAATCAACTTACGAAGCCATACTGCTTCCATACAATCATCACATGCTGCAATGTACTCTACCTTTGGAGTGTTGAGTGCCAAATATTTCTATTTCTTGCTAATCCAAGATATCATGGCCAAGCCCAAATTGAAGTAGGTACATGAGGTACTCTTTCTGTCATCTGCACTCCCTACCCAATCAGAGTCTATATATCCCTGTAGCTATACATCACTGTTTAAGACATATATCAAACCATAATTCAGTGTCCCATGTAAGTATCTCAGGCTATGGTTTGTAGCTATCCAATGCTCATGTTTAGTCTCCACCTAGAACTGGCTTAATGTGTTTACAACAAAGCATATGTTTGGCCTAGTATTCACCAAATACATCAATGATCCAATTAGCTGTCTGTACATGAACGGATCAACCAGTTCAGAGTTTGAGTTTCTTAACTTTTTCAAATTAGTCACCATGGGAGTAGCCATGGATTTGCAATCCATAATCCCAAACTTTTGACAAATCGTGATAACATACTTCCCCTGACAAAGAAATATCTCACCTGGTTTCTGCCATACTTCTAATCCCAAATAGTAATGAATTAATCCAAGATCATTTATCTTGAACTCTGAGGCCAAATCCCTCTGTCACTGTGGCAAACCCTGCTTTTCCAGTTTTCCTCGCTGGCTACTCCCTCTTTCTGGGAGAACCCTCTTTCCATGAACCTTCTTCTCACGATTTTCTTGCAATTTTTAGAGAATAACTATTCAATCTCTGACTAGGTGAAACGATACATATATTCAAATATTTAATACACTAGAAAACAATAAATCTCAAGGATATAGGTCCTTTGTCTTGTTTTAGATCCAAATAGAAATGTAGGTTGCAGCCAAAACACCAATAAATATGATACATGAAGTCAAACTAATCACTAGGTATTAGGTGAATATCAATTAATGGGAATTTTTTTATTCTACCACCAATACACTTATACCAAGTTGAACCTATCATAGTCGATTTCCAATTGATGGCAATACACATCTGACAAAGGCCAATATAGTGAAATTCTAGTCTACTCTTCCATATCTCACCAATTTTTCCTTGATATACAATGAAAACAAACTTTCCAACTGGTCGATATCACTTTCGACAAGCCTTTGCGCATCATCCCATGAGTTTCCTTTCTCCAGCCTCAACTTGTTTAGCAGTTTCTACAAAATGGGCAATATGGACCTCTTGCACCATCCCTTAGAACTGCTATTGCATGCATGCAACATTGTCCGCACATATGCATACCAGAGAAGTTACTCAAATAGAACAATGTTTCCAATATATTGACATTCACCTCATTTGCAAGCATATAGTCATGCTCCATCTCCTTGAATTGATGGACTAAAGTCAACACCAATTCCATAAGCTTGATCAATCTTTCAAACGTGCAAGCTATGGAAGCAATCATATTCTTGCTTCACCCATTATAGGAAAGACACATGATGGATCCTGCTTCTTTCTCCTAAACAAGAGGAGAATCTGAGAGCAACAAATCCGAGAGCCTCTGCGAGAGTCCATAGATGGAAGCAATATTTATTTTGTTGGCCATGCTGCTTGTCGACAGATTCCAATGAAGACTCCAATCATTGTATTGTGCAACAAATGATTAATGGAATATCAACGCTGCAACTTTATCCACTGATCTATGCTCCTTCAATATTCTCTCTCTGTTAATCGGGTTGAACGATAGACTCTCTAGGACCTTAACTGCATTTTATCTAACACTCCATGAATCAAGATATTCAACAGGTGTTGTGAGCCTTTGAATGGTGATGTGATTGGAAGTTATTCTTACCTCATTTTCCTTGGGAACAAAGAGCATATAAAGTACCTCTGTGGCCTCCTTGAGCATGATGGTCGATCCAGATTTCAGTAAGTCGATCACCCTCGATATTTCACCTTCATATAAAACAAGATCTAGAAGACACTCTGAGAATCCCAACATTAACAGATCCATGCCTATTATCTGTTGTATTTGTAAATACGATTCCAACATTGATACAGTGAATCTGATAGCCATTGGGGAATTTGAATACTCAATCCTTTTGCAAACCTGGATCCACTGTACCATCAATGATTTATGATCATAATTATCAATTCTCTCGATCAAATTCCATAAGCGCTTTGATAATCCTGCAGTGTGTTAAATTTTTATATGAGATAAAAATATTCACACAAGACTCAAGCTATCTCTCTCATTTGGGCCCTCCCATGAGGGAGTCAAGCCCAGTCCCTCTCTAATACCATGTTGATTTTTCATATGAGATAATATTGTATATGAA
This sequence comes from Picea sitchensis, assembly GCA_010110895.2. Taxonomy (NCBI): domain Eukaryota; kingdom Viridiplantae; phylum Streptophyta; class Pinopsida; order Pinales; family Pinaceae; genus Picea; species Picea sitchensis. The sequence continues at coordinate 61,208 of SNQJ01S0025746.1, forward strand.
TATATTATTATAATGACGAACCTTCCATATATAGAGAACATATGGTCACCATCCATGAAAGGATGAGTCCCTTGAATAATAAATAACTACTTATTTATTATAGATATTTATACTTTGTATTATAAATATCATGCAAGACTCAAGCTATCTCTCTCATTTGGGCCCCTCCCATGAGGGAGTCAAGCCCACCTCTCTAATACCATGTTGATTTTCTCTATGAGATAATATTTTACATGAATATTATTATAATGACCTAACCTTCCATATAGAGAATATATGGTCACCATCCATGAAAGGATGATCCCTTGAATAATAAATAACTACTTATTATGATATTTATATCTTTGTATTATAAATATCATGTCATATATATATATATATATATATATATATATATATATATATATGTATATATATATATATATATATATATAATATATATATGAAGAATGTATTCCAATGTTGTCCAAATATCAACACTTCAATGAGGGAGACATTCTTCATCATGCTTAAGCTTGTCTCTGAAGTATACAAACTTCACTCTAGACTCATGACACCTGTTATTCTAGGGATATGTCTCTCTCCCACCTGAACCAAGGGAAAAATCCTCCTGCAACTCTCCCTCTGAGCCAATTGACTCTCTCTGAGATCAAGCTCACTTTGGGTCCATATGTGATAACATCTAACATCTTTAAGTATTTATCATTCCAAGTCAAATCACCATGACTAAGGAAAAAGATCACACCAAGGCCATTTACCACAGGTACACTCCTATGAGTGAATGTCAGTCCAATGCTATTTGATACATGGAAAGCACCTCAAGCACCTCGAGTCCATATCACTCCTTGTCATGAGCATTGAAGAACTATGCTTGAGCCCATTTATCACAATTATACCCTTGTGATAAATGTATCCTATCTCCATTGGTCTGCAAACCAATCTAGCAGAAGGTACGCCTGATTCTTACTAGGGCCATTCACTTGTGTTTATACATGTCATGTAGTTGGTATCCACAATACTTGAGCTAGCTCACCCTACAAGGGGTGTCCAGTCCCTTGGGGATAATCAAGCTAAGTCATCTTGGACCATACTTGACATATAGAGGTTCCCTCTTGAAACTAATGTCTCAGCCCACTCATGAACTGTGTCCATACTAGACATGTCATGGTTCCCTCGTGGACCACATGTCTAAGACATATCAAGGTTCCCTCATGGAAAAAATGTCTTCTCTTGGACACATTGAGGTTCCCTCGTGGAACCAATGTCCCCCAATACATATAGAGGTTTCCTCATGAAACCAATGTCTTGGTTCCTTCATCTGACCATCTGAGGCATGTCAGGATGAAGTCCACATTCCCCCCTACTAGTCCACATAGGACCCTCTAGGGAAAATGTGTCTTTTTTGTTGCCTCAAACATCAATGCTCCCTCTTAAATAGGCAGGTATCTTTCCATGATGTCTTCATATAGTAGTCCACTGACTACTCTACAATAAACTAGTAGCACACAACTACCACCATACCATCGGTAGCTTAAATCATCTATCACAGTCTCTGTGATCAAGCAGTAGCACACAACTACTTCTAAGTGATCTGGTAGTCTCCATGGAAATCAACTAGTAGCACACAACTACTACAATGCCATCCAATAGAACATGATTGTGTTGATCCATAGTAGTACACAACTACTTTCCAATGGTACACAACCACTGCTAGTAGCACATAACTACTGTCCACTGACGCACAATCACTGCCATTGGTACACAACCATTGTAGTAGCACATAGTTAATTTCTAGAGACACAGAGTCTCCGCCAGTGGTACACAACCACCGTCACTACTACATATTGAAAAATTTGCGTCGACCACTTGTGACGAAAGTACTCTTTCGTCGCAACATGCAAGATAAAAAGTTTATTTTTTTAATCCATCCCATATTCGTCACTATCTCGACGACTTTAGTTTGACTAAATTATTATGGTCAATGTTCGTCGCAAGAGCGACGACTTTAGTTTGTCCATCGCAAGAGCGATGACTTACCTAACCTTAAAATTGAACGTTGAAAATGACCTAAAATAAATAGGTAAAAAGAATAAATATTTGTAGGTCACGTTCGTCGCAATTGCGACGATAATGACCTAAAATTGGACTATAAATATTTGATGATTTAAAGATGTTGCGACAATCTTGCTATAACAATGACGGTTCCGAAAGGGTATTTTTGTGCGAAAGAATGTCGCAGAATATTGTTAGAGGTGGGGAAAAAAGTAAAGCGGGTGAAAAGGGTGATGGTAGATGTTATTGCTCTTGTAAAAAATGTTGCCTTAGACGTCTCGTAAGAATTTTAATAGCAACAACTACAAAACATTGTAGGAAATATGGTCACATTGATGGCGGATCGAATGAATATGGTCCCATGGTAATTAGCTATATATTCATTATCTTTTTTT